>JAXQQM020072805.1:0-95955 GCA_034641835.2 Pinus albicaulis
ACAAGACTCACTTATTCTTCTTATAGGGTTGATTCATGGTGTATATTCTCTTCTTTTGAAATTTCTTGTTCATTTTCTTCCTCCTCTTCACAATCTATGTAAAATAATTTCTTCTCAGCACACTTATGACCTTTAGTGTATTTGCTATCACAACTGTAGCAAAGCCCTTTTGCTCTTTTTTCTTCCAATTGTTGTGGTTTCAACATTGTAGGTTGTGGAAATCTGGGAGTAGAAACATTGTTAGGTCCCTATATTAATAGTGTAGTCCCTTATTATGTTAGTGTAGCCCCACTTATTGTTATTGTTGTACCCCTGTAACCCCCATATTCTTATTATTGTGCCCTTACATTATTATTGTTAGGTCGGCTAGGATTACATTGTGGCCCCACTAGGATTATATTGTGGCCCCATGGACTCCTATATATAGAAGGAGGTTTTGTTCATGTGTATCATCCAAGAATTGTTCATTTATGTAATGTATTGGAGGTTGCCCCCTCGAAGTGGCTTATTTCTAAGGCGTTGATATCTCTTTTCTTCTCTTTTTGGAGCTCGTTACACAACATTTGGTATCAGAGGCTTTGGATTCTAGGGTTTCGCTGCTCCAAACAGGTCATCGTGGAATTTTCGCTATAACGTTTTTTCTACGAAGTTTCAGAAGTTGAAATTTTTAGGGTACGAAGCTGAAATCTTGAGGAAGCTTGTATAAAAAATTCAGAGCTTGGTTCGCAATATTGTCGGAGATATGATCTGTGGAAGTCAGGTCTTTTTTCAAGCTCCTAAACAGGTCATCGTGGTATTTGCCCTATAAATTTTTTTCTACGAAGGTACAGAATCTGAAATTCATATGGTGCGAAGCTGAAATCCTAAGGAAATGCTTCAAAAAATTTCAGAGCTTGGTTCGGAATATTTTTGGAGATATGATTTGTGGAAGGTAGTGCTTTTTCAGGCTCCTGAATTTCATCTCAAAGAGGTGATCGTGGGAAAAGTTCAATAACTCTCTCTCTGGGGATCAGATTGGAGTGCCGTAAAAGGTTCGCAAGTACAGCTTTATTTTATTATTTCTATCAATTTGAGGTGAGAAGGACGAAACAATGAAGCATTAACACGTACAAGTTTGCTATCCTGAACCAGTCCATAATTAGGTCATTGTGGGAGATTGAACATAACTTTGTCTTGGAGAAACCAAATAAAGTCAGACCTGTGGCATTGAAAATAGAATTCAGAGGGTCAATTCAGTGCTGAATTTTAGATATTGAAGAGCTGTAGTCACAGAGATAATCCAATTTCAATATCGAGCTCCTCAAAAGCAAGTAAAAGGTGTGTAATTTTTTTCCGAATTGCATAAGTCTTGTTTGAAGAATCAAGTTGAATTGATTGCAAGGGCATATTGTAGAATAGATATCAGTATTGGATTATAAAATGGCCCCTAAAAGGAATTCAACACCCATTAAGCCTTTGGAAAGCTCTACTATGACTCATGAAGATGAAGAATGGCAACATGACATATCAAAATTACAAGAGCAAGTGCAACAAATTTCGCTCTCGCAAAGAGCAACAAAAAATGACATGGAAGTTTTGAAGAAACGCGTGGAAACTAAGATGGATGGTTTGAAGAAAGGCGTGGAATCTAAGATAGATGGCATGGAATCTAAGATAGATGGCATGGAGGCTGGCATGGAATCTAAGATGGATGACATGGAAGCTAAGATCAATGAGAAAATGGAAAACATGAAGAATTTTCTAAAAGCAGACATGGAAGGTTTGACAAAGTTTATACAAGAAAGGTTTCCTAATGGTGAAAAGATAGTAGAAGAACCTCATAATGAGAACAAAATAAATGTTAATTGTGATTTCATAAACTCTAATGTTGGCGGGAAGAACCACCATATTCCAAAGATGGATATGAGGAAGTTTGATGGAAAGGATCCTGTAACATGGATACTACAAATGGAGCAATATTTTGATCTCCATGACGTGCAAAACACACAAAAGGTACGCATTGCAACTTTACATTTAGAACAAAATACATTTGTATGGTATCGATGGCTTTGTTCCCGTAAAAAAATTGTCACTTGGTCAATTTTTACGGAGGAAATGATAGCACATTATGAGGATACAAAGAGCAACACCTTCTTTACCCAATTGATAAATCTCAAACAAAAGGTTTTAGTGGGCCAGCACATTGAGGACTTCCAAAAATTGAGTATAAGGGTAACTGATATTTCAGAGGACCACAGGATTGATCTCTTCTTAGGCAGTTTAAAGGATAACATTTAACATGAAGTTCGTGTTCTAGAACCTGATTCATTAGAGAAGGCATTCAGGTTGGCAAGAAAAGTTGAATGTAAAATTATGGCAACAAGGAAGTCTACTACTCAATTCTATAAAGAAGGAAGTGTGGCTACATCTAGATTTCCACAAACTACAAGGTTGACACCACAACAATTGGAAGAAAAAAGAGCAAAAGGGCTTTGCTAAAGTTGTGATAGCAAATACACTAAAGGTCATAAGTGTGCTGAGAAGAAATTATTTTACATAGATTGTGAAGAGGAAGAAGAAAATGAACAAGAAGAGGATATACACCAGGAACCAGCCCTAGAAGAGGAAGAAATGAATGCGACCATATCGTGTAATGCACTGGCAGGAATTACCACTCCTCAAACTCTCAAGATAAAAGGACAAATCAAGAAGAAAAAGGTAATAGTGTTGATTGATTCAGGTAGCACCCATAATTTTATTCATTGTAAGGTAGCCAAGCAATTAAATTGTTTCCTATACCCAGCACCAGAATGTCAAGTGATGGTTGCAAATGGAGGAACTATAAATTTCTCTGGAAAATGCCATAATATCAAACTAACCATGGGGGAATATGTATTGACTAGTCCAATGCTTTCCATTCCTATGGGAGGTGCTGATGTTGTACTAGGAGTACAATGGTTACAATCTTTGGGGACGGTAGCTTTTAATTTTCAAGAACTTTTCTTGAAATTTTTTTCAGAAGGAAAGGAAGTCGAATTACGAGGTATTGAAGGGAAGCCAGGAAGGATAATAAGCTCTAATTTCATTACAAATCTTCTAAAGAAATAACAACGAGGCGTAATTGCACAATTATGCTCACTAGAAGTTCCGACATCAAAATCATCTATTTCTGCAGATATCCAACAAGTCTTGGACAATCATTCCAAGGTGTTTGAAACTCCCAAAGGACTCCCACCTATTCGTGATCATGATCATGCTATTCATTTGATTCCAGGAAGTGTTCCTCCAAACATCGGGCCTTATAGATATCCTTATGTCCAAAAGAGCGAAATTGAACGTATGATTGCAAAAATGTTAGAGGCAGGTATAATTCAACCTAGTCAAAGTTCTTTCTCTGCTCCTGTAGTATTGGTACACAAGAAGGATGGATCATGGCGAATGTGTTCAGATTATAGGGAGCTCAATAAGCTCACCATTAAAGACAAATTTCCCATTCCTGTGATTGATGAATTATTGGATGAATTACATGGAGCAATTTATCTTACCAAGTTGGATCTTCGTTCAGGATATCGTTGTGTAACCAGCTCCAAAAATAGAAGAAAAAGAGATATGAACGCCTTAGAAATAAGCCACTTCGAGGGGGCAACCTCCAATACATTACATAAATGAACAATTCTTGGATGATACAATTTACAAAACCTCCTTTCTATATATAGGAGTCATGGGGCCATAATGTAATCCTAGTGGGCCACAATGTAATCCTAGCCGACCTAACAATAATAATTTAAGGGCACAATAATAACAAAATGGGGGTTACAAGGGTACAATAATAACAATAAGGGGTTACACTAGCAACAATAAGGGACTATACTAGTCATATAGGGACCTAACATGCTCCTCTCCTTCAAAAAAGTGTTGTCCTCAATGCTTGAGTAGCTCTGGGTGCTTCTGTATAAAATTCTCATCCTCCCATGTAGAATCTTCAGTGGGTAAGTTCTTCCACTTGATGAGATACTCTGAAATTGATCGATTCCGTAGTTGTCGAGTGCTTGTTTCTGTGACCGCTTCAGGTTCCAATATGATTTTCCTTCCTCATCAAGTTCTGGAAATATTGTTTGAACTAGAAGATTTTCACCTATAACCTTCTTTAAGCATGAAACATGGAAAACTGGATGTACTCGCGAAGAAGCAGGAAGCTCCAATTTGTATGCCATAGTACCAATCTTTTGCAACACCTTGTAAGGACCATAGTACTTTGGCGATAATTTATTATTCTTCTTTGCTTGCTTGAGGGACATTTGTTTGTATGGTTGTAGCCGTAAAAATACCCAATCTCCTACATCAAAACTTCTCTCGCTACGATGTTGATCTGCCTGTTGTTTCATTCGATTTTGTGCCAAATTCAGGTTATCCTTTAAGAGTTGGAGAACTTCTTGCTGATGCTCGATGTGATCTTCCACTGCTTGAACCTTCGAATTCTCTCTTAAATATGATGTGATGGATGGTGGATGATATCCATAAAGTGCCATAAATGGGGTCATTTTTGCTGCAGTATGGAAGGAAGTGTTATACCACCATTCAGCGAGAGGTAACCACTTGACCCATTGTGTTTGTTTATCAGATACAAAGAAACGAAGATATCCTTCCAAACATTTATTTACTATCTCAGTTTGACCATCAGATTGAGGATGATAAGATGAGCTATGAGCTAATTGAGTACCCAAACAAGAAAATAACTCCGTCCAAAAAATTCCAGTAAAAATGGGATCTCTGTCGTTCACAATGACCCTTGGGCTTCCATGTAGCTTTTGAATTCTGTCCATAAATGTAGTAGCAACTGTACTTGCTTTAAATGGATGAGATAATGCACAAAAGTGTGCATACTTGGTAAGTCTATCAACTACCACCATGATGACACTCTTCCTTCGGACTTAGGTAAACCTGTGATAAAATCCATTGAAATCTCCTCCCAACGTTGACTTGGAATGGATAAAGGTTGTAGAAGTCACGGGGTCTTAATTGTCTCCACTTTATTCTGCTGGCAAACCAAACATTCCGCCACAAACTTTTGAATATCAGATTTAAGGCCATCCCAAAAAAATCTTTCTTCACCCTGTGGTAAGTTTTTAAAAATCTTGAGTGTCCTCCTAAAGGAGAAGTGTGCAATTCCAGAAGAATCTTTTGTTTTAGTTGGAAATTCTTACAAAGATATAAGCGATATTTGTACCATAAGGAATCATTTTTCCAACTAAATGTATCAGATGTACTAGGATCTTGCTGCAACTTTTGAATGAGTGTCCATACATCTTTCTCCTTCTTCCATTCATCTCTTGCTTCAGTTATCCAATCTGGTTGGATAATAGAAATGGCACAAAGCAATGCTTCCACCTCTTCATTCTTTCTTGAGAGTGCATCTGCAACAACATTAAACTTTCCTTTTTTGTAGATTATTTCAAAGTCATAACCCAACATCTTTGTGACCCATTTTTGTTGCTCTTCTGAAGATAGTCTTTGTTCCAAAAAGTGTTTAAGACTATCATGATCAGTTTTACCTTGAAGTGTCTTCCCATTAGGTAAGTTCGCCATTTCTTTAGTGCATGCAGTATTGCTAACATTTCCTTCTCATAAATAGGTTTCTGTAAATACTTTCTTTTGATTGGACGACTTTCAAAAGCAATGGGTCTTCCTTCCTGCATTAAAACTGCACCAATTCCATTTTCTGAGGCATCACATTCCACAATAATTTTTTTTGTGAAGTCTGGCATAGCTAATACCGGTGCTAGGCACATTGCCTCTTTAAGATGTTCAAAGGCCTTAGTTGCTTCAGGAGTCCATGAAAATGCATCTTTCTTCAATAATGTTGTTAGAGGTGCTGCTATTCTCCAATAATTCTTAACAAACTTGCGATAATACCCTGTTAACCCGAGAAATCCTCGCAACTGCTTTATGGTTGTGGGGACTTTCCATTCCTTAATGGCTTTAATTTTGTTAGGGTCTACTTTAACACCCTCGTGACATACAATATGACCCAGATATTCCACCTCTTGTACTCCAAAGAAACATTTGGATGTTTTTGCATATAATTGTTTCTCCTGCAATAGTTTGAGCACCCTGTCAACATGTTCAACATGATCCTTCCAAGACCTACTGTAGATTAGTATATCATCAAAAAATACTAGCACAAATTTTCTAAAGAAGGGTTTGAAAATGGAATTCATCAACCCTTGAAATGTAGAAGGTGCATTGGTAAGGCCAAAAGGCATGACCAAAAATTCATAATGACCTTCATGAGTTCGAAATGCTGTTTTTGGAATATCTTCGGTCTTCATTCTAATTTGATGATATCCTGAACGAAGATCCAACTTAGTAAAATAAATTGCTCCATGTAATTCATCCAATAATTCATCAATCACAGGAATGGGAAATTTGTCTTTAATGGTGAGCTTATTGAGCTCCCTATAATCCGGACACATTCGCCATGATCCATCCTTCTTGTGTACCAATACTACAGGAGCAGAGAAAGAACTTTGACTAGGTTGAATTATGCCCGCCTCTAACATTTCTGCAATCATACGTTCAATTTCGCTCTTTTGGAAGTAAGGATATCTATAAGGCCTGATGTTTGGAGGAACACTTCCTGGAATCGAATGAATAGCATGATCATGATCACGAATAGGTGGGAGTCCTTTGGGAGTTTCAAACACCTTGGAATGATTGTCCAAGACTTGTTGGAGATCTGCAGAAATAGATGATTTTGATGTAGGAACTTCTAGTGATCATAATTGTGCAATTACGCCTCATTGTTCTTTCTTTAGAAGCTTTGTCATGACATTAGAGCTTATCATCCTTCCTGGCTTCCCTTCAATACCCCGTAATTCGACTTCCTTTCCTTCTGAAAAAAATTTCAAGAAAAGTTCTTGAAAATTAAAAGCTACCGTCCCCAAAGATTGTAACCATTGTACTCCTAGTACAACATCAGCACCTCCATAGGAATGGAAAGCATTGGACTAGTCAATACATATTCCCCCATGGTTAGCTTAATATTATGGCATTTTCCAGAGAAATTTATAGTTCCTCCATTTGCAACCATCACTTGACATTCTGGTGCTGGGTATAGGAAACAATTTAATTCCTTGGCTACCTTACAATGAATAAAATTATGGGTGCTACATGAATCAATCAACACTATTACCTTTTTCTTCTTGATTTTTCCTTGTATCTTGAGAATTTGAGGAGTGGTAATTCCTACCAGCACATTACATGATATGGTCAGATTCATTTATTCCTCTTCTAGGGCTGGTTCCAGGTGTATATCCTCTTCTTGTTCATTTTCTTCTTCCTCTTCACAATCTATGTAAAATAATTTCTTCTCAGCACACTTATGACCTTTAGTGTATTTGCTATCACAACTGTAGCAAAGCCCTTTTGCTCTTTTTCTTCCAATTGTTGTGGTGTCAACCTTGTAGGTTGTGGAAATCTAGGCGTAGCAACACTTCCTTCTTTATAGAATTGAGTGGTAGGCTTCCTTGTCGCCATAATTCTACATTCAAATGTTATTGCCAACCTGAATGCCTTCTCTAATGAATCAGGTTCCAACACACGAACTTCATGTTGTATGTTATCCTTTAGAGTACCTATGAAGAGATCAATCTTGTGTTCCTCTGGAATATCAGTTACCCATATATTCAATTTTTGGAAGTCCTCAATGTGCTGCCCCACTAAACCCTTTTGTTTGAGATTTATCAATTGGCTAAAGAAGGTGTTGCTCTTTGTATCCTCATAATGTGCTATCATTTCCTCCGTAAAAATTGACCAAGTGACAATTTTTTTACGGGAGCAAAACCATCGATACCATACAAATGTATTTTGTTCTAAATGTAAAGTTGTAATGCGTACCTTTTGTGTGTTTTTCATGTTATGGAGATCAAAATATTGCTCCATCTGTTGTATCCATGTTACAGGATCCTTTCCATCAAACTTCCTCATATCCATTTTGGAATATGGTGGTTCTTCCTGCCCACATTAGAGTTTATGAAATCACGATTGACATTTATTTTGTTGTCATCATGAGGTTCTTCTACTATCTTTTCACCATTAGGAAACATTTCTTGTATCAACTTTGTCAAACCTTCGATGTCTGTTTTTAGATCATTCTTCATGTTTTCCATGTTGTCTTTCATGTCATCCATCTTAGCTTCCATGCCATCCATCTTAGCTTCCACGCCTTTCTTCAAAACTTCAATTTCATTTTTTGTTGCTCTTTGCGAGAGTGAAATTTGTTGCACTTGCTCTTGTAATTTTGATAAATCATGTTGCAATTCTTCATCTTCATGAGTCATAGTAGAGCCTTCTGAAGGCTTAATGGGTGTTGAATTATTTTACGAGGCATCTTTTAGAACCCAATACTGATATCTATTCTACAATATGCCCTTGGAATCAATTCAAATTGATTCTTCAAACAAGACTTATGCAATTCGCAAAAAAAATATACACCTTTTTCTTGCTTTTGAGGAGCTCGATATTGAAATTGGATTATATCTGTAATTGAAGCACTTCAATATTTGAATTTTGATACTGATGTAGCCCTCTAAATTATCTTTCGAATGCCACAGGTCTGACTTGATTTGGATTCTCCAAGACAAAGTTGTGTCCAATCTCCCACAATGACCTAATTATGGACTGGTTCAGTACAGTGAACTTGTACGACTTGCCACGTGTCACTGTTTCGTCCTTCGGCTCTGAAATTGATATCCAAGAAACTAAAATCCGTGTACTAGCGACCACTTTTTACGGCACTCAAATCCGATGCTCAGAGAGAGAGTAATGAAGATTTTCCCACGATCACCTCTTTGAGATGAAATTCAGGAGCCTGAAAAAGCACTACCTTCCACAGATCATATCTCCAAAAATATTGCGAACCAAGCTCTGAAATTTTTTGACGAATTTCTTCAGGATTTCAGCTTCGCACCATATGAATTTCAGACTCTGAACCTTCGTACAAAAAACTTTATAGCGCAAATGCCACGATGACCTGTTTATGAGCCTGAAAAGATACCTAACTTCCACAGATGATATCTCCTCAAATATTGCGAACCAAGATCTGAAATTTTTAGACAACCTTCCTCAAGATTTCAGCTTCGCACCCTAAAACTTTCAGCTTCTGAAGCTTCGTAGAAAAAAATTTATAGCGAAAATGCCACGATGACCTGTTTGGAGCAGCGAAACCCTAGAATCCAAAGCTCTGATACCAAATGTTGTGTAACCAGCTCCAAAAATAGAATAAAAGAGATATCAACGCCTTAGAAATGAGCCACTTCGAGGGGGCAACCTCCAATATATTACATAAATGAACAATTCTTGGATGATACAATTTACAAAACCTCCTTTCTATATATAGGAGTCCATGTGGCCATAATGTAATCCTAGTGGGCCACAATGTAATCCTAGCCGACCTAACAATAATAATTTAAGGGCACAATAATAACAAAATGGGGGTTACAAGGTACAATAATAACAATAAGGGGGTTACACTAACAACAATAGGGGACTATATTAGTAATATAGGGACCTATGAGGATATCATCAAATTAGAATGAAGATTGAAGATATTCTAAAAAAAATATTTCGAGCTCATGAGGGTCATTATGAATTTTTGTTCATGCCTTTTGTCCTTACCAATGCACCTTCTACATTTCAAGGGTTGATGAATTCCATTTTCAAACCCTTCCTTAGAAAATTTGTGCTAGTATTTTTTGATGATATACTAATCTATAGCAGGTCTTGGAAGGATCATGTTGAACATGTTGACAGGGTGCTCAAACTATTGCGGGAGAAACAATTATATGCAAAAAAATCCAAATGTTTCTTTGGAGTACAAGAGGTGGAATATCTGGGTCATATTGTATCTCACGAGGGTGTTAAAGTAGACCCTAACAAAATTAAAGCCATTAAGGAATGGAAAGTGCCCACAACCATAAAGAAGTTACGAGGATTTCTCGGGTTAACATGGTATTATCGCAAGTTTGTTAAGAAGAATTCCCATGATACATAGGAAAAATGGAAGGCGATTTTATTAATAATATAATATTTATATATAATTTTTTGGCGAATCTCTCACGAGATTATATTATCTTGTAAAATCATGGCGAATCACCAGTACAAATGGCGAATCACTAGTACAAAATGGCGAATCGTTGTCTAGTGGAGTTCGGGGTGTTGGTTCCAATGAAGATATGGTAGTTGAACCAGGAGTTGAAGGAAGCGAACCATCGAGACCAAGCATGGCACATGGTGACTCGTGAGGGAAGTAGTTCTCGTGCAGTTTGGAAAACGCGTTCTGGTTCTACTAAGTTTAATATTGTTGCTCATGCTACTACTAGCACTGATATTGAGGTTGGAGAGGAGTTTGAGGAAGCATGGAAGGTAGCAGTGGTGGAGAATTACAAATAGAACTCCATGATGGGCTCCATTTTGCCCTTTGGTATTTGGGCCTGCAAGATCTTATGTCCATTGAACCAACAATTAACCGTTCAACCAATAATCAACTTGACTGAGTTGATTAGGTACGAGTCAACTTAGACTAATATTCAGAACTATGCTTTGCACTATCCCATATTTATCACACTAATGCACACAACATTGAGCATTTTCACCCAACTCTCATGCATGCACACAAAATTTTCATTAACATCTATAACCCTCACCAAGTGAGAATTGATCAACAATTTGCACCAAAGTTTGTAATAGTGTTGAAATTTCATAAGAAATTTAGATCCATGGTACCTTAAATAAATTTTGAGATAACCTCCACAAATTTGACCACAATAGAGCAAACTTGTGATAAATTTTAAACCTACAAAAATTAGGATTCGTGTTCCTAGGAACGACCATAAGAAGTAGTTGACATATAGGTCGAGTTTTGAGCCTTGACACATTGATAATGCAATGGCTTAGGTCAAAACTCACACATTGAAAAGTCATCAATGAAGAGAAGACAATATCATTATGAATTACACATACTCCAAACTTCTTACCAAATTCTACTTAGTTGTCTGCAACTTAGCTATACATAATCTTATAGTAAATACAAAATCCACAAAGCCTTCTTCACATAGCTAATAAATGGCCATTGGAAGAGCACCCCTTATATAATAGTAATAGTAGCAGTGAATAGATTATTTCATATTGAACTTCATAGCCATAGCACTCCTATGTATTGTATGTTGTATTCAACTTTCATTATCAAATATAGATACAATCATAGTTTTGATTGATACATGTAAATCATACTTGTGCACCATGTTGAATGCAATGTCAGTCAAGGCGTAAAGTCGGTTTGACGTGTAATGATCTATGAATTTTGCATGCAAGTTATTATAACCAACAAAATTTTGGGCCCAGTTTGAATGAGCAGTGGAGGACACTCTCTGAGAGGCAAACTGGAATTTGTACGTGTTCTACAGTCCAATCTCAGTCAATGTTACAATAAATCAAAAGAGTTATAGTTCAAGGTTACAAAACCACAGTAAAAATCTCCAGACAGAAAGAGGCAACGTTACAAAACCACAGTAGGCTTAGCCCAGCACCAATTACCCTGAACAACTCTAAACAAAACCATAAATTCATCTTTCTTTCAGCTCTGCTTCAAACTGGAACAATCTATTCTGAATTGGAGACAAAAATGACGTAAGATCTTTAATAATTGTACTTCTTTTGGAGTCTGGGATTCCCTTGTCAGCGTCCAAAGACACGTTCAACTAACAAAAAAAAGAAAAGGAAATTTTATAATCAAGTTTTTGAATATCATGTATTACTAGCAGACTTTAAAACTAGTTTTAAAAAATATGTATATAATACAGCACAAAATTATACAACACAACACATTGAATTTCTGGACAACAATATAAATAAACAATAGTACCAGCTGGGATCTTTGCTATTTAGATGAGGATAATTTACCAACATTGATTTACACCATCCAGAAGCTTGACACAGCAGATCTTAAGCATGACAACAATTTAAAATAAAATTGTTTCTCAACATATGTGTAGACAGAGAACATCCATCTGGTAAACACCGACACTTAGTAGTGTTTACTTATGGCCCACCCCACATTCTAAATAAATATAAGCCAGAAAACATGTGTGTTTACATTCCTATTTCTCTTTCAAATAGTATTTTTCATTTCTCCTTGCTAAGACCACGAAAGAGACCTATTTTTTATCCAGAAAACATGTATGCTTATATAATTACTACTCTTTCAGCTAGTGTTTTGGATTTTAGCTCCACTGATACTCTCCTAACTCAGAGCCAGATAGGAGCCATTTGTGGTTATGGATAGTTGATAACCGTTTGTGGCAATGGATAGTTGATCAACTACTATCAGTTGGCTTCTAGGAGCTATTAGTTGGCTTCTAGGAGCTGGTTTGAATACGATCAACTGGGAAGGTGATAAATATGAGGTTCGTTCCTCTCATTGATGGCAGGAAAAAACACATGATCCATGCCAATGCACTACACTTGGTCCAACAAGCAAAACAAAATGGGCTTTTCATTCCCAAGTGATTTTACTCATGCAATAGAGGTCCTTACTTCAGTAACAAGCTATGATATCAAATTCATTGTGTAGGAAACACAAATTCATTGTTAAGCTTAATGTTTCCCACCTCAAATCATTGGAGTGTAGGAAAATTACTCAGCAAATGTGGAACTTACTTCCCCGTTCTATTTCCCGTGTCGAGTGGAATTTGTGGTGGGAATGTGGAACTTACTTCCCTGTTCTATTTCCCGTGTCGAGTGGAATTTGTGGTGGGAATGTGGAACTTACTTCCCTGTTCTATTGCCCATGTCGAGTGGAATTTGTGGTGGGAATGTGGAACTTATTTCCTCGTCTTGGCCTTAACCCCAAATCTATCCCTCCTTGAAACATGATAATATCCAAGGAAAGATGGTCTCCCTATAAAATTCTACAAGGGTTTCTGAGACACCATTGGGAAACCTTTTAAACGTATGCTTGGAAGCTCTTCATCTAGAACCACTTGCAGAGCAAACTAATGCAGGCATATTCAATATAAATTTATAAACCACAACTCATCCAATAGGAACTCAATTAATGATCCCATGCTAATCATTCTACTTTACCTGGCTTTCAAGACTCCTGCAGAAGTATTAACCACAAATAAATTAACATGTGGCTACTTAATGGGTAGATTCATTTTATATAACATTGTGGAAGCTTCAAAGATATCAGGTGGGTTGGAGAAATCCATCAAGAAGATCTGCTCCTCAAAATTGATTTTGATAAAGTCCTACACAGATTAGAATGGTATTTTACTTCAGATACGATGACAACAAGCTAGAAATGGTCCTTCATAAAGGGTTTTCTTTGTCCAATAAAACATTTCATCACAACGAATGCTCTAGGTTAGCTAGAGTCAAGTGCAAACCGAAGGAACGATCCTTATCAGGTGCCTACAAGATATTTTAAAATCCACTTTGTAGATGACTTTGTGCTCTCTCTAGAATTAGCCCAATATCTGGATATGATGATGTATTGGATTTGGCCAAGTTCAACAAAGCAATGAGCATTATTTTCACCAAAGCATCTTTTAAGGTTCAAGTTGGGCATCTAACATTAAGAAACGACTAAATCCTAATTAAAAATTACATCTGAATCAGGTCATTTTTTATTCAAACATGGATGGCATAACAATGTTGACAATGTGAACATGGAAGAACCTCCACAAGCTGGTGGAAAAGAGGATAAAGGCAAATATGGTGGAAGCATCTACCCATGTTTTAAGATGTTGCTCCTACAACAGCGTTGGAAATGTGGCATCATTGAATCTTACATGAAGGAAGGGTGATGCTTTGGTCTATTGTCGGTTTATTGTAATTAATGTTTATGAGGTATCATTCTACCATTACTCTTCTATATTCCCTTTGC
The DNA here is from genome assembly GCA_034641835.2 of Pinus albicaulis. Classification (NCBI taxonomy): domain Eukaryota; kingdom Viridiplantae; phylum Streptophyta; class Pinopsida; order Pinales; family Pinaceae; genus Pinus; species Pinus albicaulis. Next base: position 13,925 of record JAXQQM020072805.1, read on the forward strand.
TTGTTTAGTTTGTAGGTCGATCAAGTTCTACAAGTGTTCATTTGTACACACCATGTAATTGATATCTATTTGATCCCTAAAGAGATCAGAGATTAACCACTGATAGCCACTGGCATGATTGGACAGATTAACAGTTTGCACACAAAATACTGGCAATCACTAACAATCACAAAATATCATCTTCCTTGGTTATCTCTTCCTCTTCTTCAATTTTTTAAATTATATATTATAAAAAAACTGAAGAAACAAGCTAGGAAGTGTTGTGATCTTTCTTGTTAAATTATAGAGAATCCTCATGACTAATTTGGGATTAGTCAATTTGTTGTTAGGTGCTTTAGTCAATCTGTATAACTAAAGTTTAATCTGTATAAGTTGTATTGCGGTTGTATTAATACAGCTATGGAGTTCCCTGACAAACTAAGGTTAATACTTATAAAAATGACAAACCCAAAAGGGACAAAAATTTCAGAACATGCTCATAAGGTCATTTTCAAAATTAACAAACTCTAAATTCACACACTGGGGAAAAACAAACGTCCAAATTTTCCAACACATCAAAAACTCATTAGTTCTTTAGCTCATGTGCACATCTTTACCATGCCACCTTGTATTTAGACAGGCCTAAAAATATCTTACAATGTTTATTTATACACTAGCATAGATCATCTTAAACCCAAACCCATTAAGCATACACAGAGAGAGAGAGAGAGAGAGAGAGATCAGACTGGCACATGTTAGTCTACAGGAATAAATAACTCGCTTGTTAATGGATCAGAGTTAAGACGAATATATGCTAGGTTTTTGTCTTTTTAACATGATGGAAATTAACAAACAGGCAGCTTTTTACTTTTGACATTACATGCCAAACCACAGCTAGTTTTCCATTGTAGTTCATTAGAGCTAGCATTACCACAGACATAACACATCTATTACACCATGGTTGCAGAGTGTGCCTCACTTCAGTGCAATCATTGATCTTCTCAATATTTACTTCCAATGAACTAAGAACATTGATTTTACCCAATACCAGTCTACATCTGCACCCTTTGATACAGATCTACCCAGGACTAATGTTTCTAGAAATACCCTAAAGGGGGTCCATCTATAACAATGCTCTAAAGGTATCCACAAAACAAACGGTAAACCACATACAACACTCTCTATAATATCAAAACAACATAGAAAGAAACTGACAGCATGATAAAAAATTAACTCGCTAGAAATATTCAAGAAATTTATTACTTTCAATACTTTTCATATACACACCTGCATATCTTCCAAATCACCATAAGAAGCCTCTGGAACATTTAGAGTGCCCTCAATTTGCTTCATTTCCTCCTCAATCAACCACTCACTTGTTTCAAACCAAAATTTGACTTAGATTATAGACCAACCTTATATATTTCATAATCATATAAAAATATTAAATAAGCCTCACCTTGAAACTTCAAGGTGATCTCATAAGAGTAACCAATTCGTTTCTTATTGCACACTATCACCAACGATGCCTGAAGCAATGTTCAGTAATTATACTCAGTTCAACATGAATTCAAGGGCTCAAGAATAATTTATACACAACATTCTCTACACTAAAAAATGTTTAGAGGAATAAATCTGTTTCTAGGCTTTTAATTCAGGTAAAATTGAAACTGACATTGGTTATTTAGTTTTCACATAGATGTCTTCCTACAAGCTGATGTGCAAAAAAGCTAAGTGAAGTGAACTCCTGCCTCCAAGTGTAAGTAAAAGGTTACTCTATTAGCGAGAATTTAAGGTAGAAGGCTATTATTATCTCATAACCTACATAACATTAATCAAGCATTCCACTTTCTTTCTAAAGGGGTGGGGAAAATAATTGCACAAGAAAGAGTTTTGGATGCAACCAATAAAGAAGCAAGTACTGAATGCCCAGTCAACATGGGGAAAATAGGAAGAGTTTCAAAAATATCGAATTTTGCAGGATGGCCTCGGGGGATTCTAACAAAACAAAACAAAAAAAAAAAGTCTTGAGAGAAGGAAAACACTGCAAAACAGGCAAAAACTGATGGATAATTAAAGAAGTAGGTTTGCAAGGATACTTAAAAATCCCACAAACAATTATAATCACTATTTGTGAAGTTTGCAGAATAACAGGAAGGAAATCAGTCTTCATCATGACTCAAAATCACAAAGGCTAGAAGAAGAGAACATTCAAGAATTCAATGTAGCAAATATACTAGTCTACCACATATGGATTTAAAAAAAGGAAAAAAAAACAAGAATGGGCTAAGTTCTGCAACAACACTAAGTTTTTCAATAGTAGTCTAGTAGTAGCAAGCTTGGAATTGATTTGGCATCTTAGATATAATTTGGAGCTGGTTTGGAGTTGTCCAATGGAGTTGGCAACTTTGAGAGGAGGCTACAACCCATATTTTCATTCGTGTGTATGCTTTCCCTCTTCTAAAACTGTCAATTTGAATGTTGCCCCTATTTTTTTCTCTTTCAAGTTAAAATCAACCCCTCTTTGTTCTTAAATTTAAGATAGGGTTTGCATTGTAAATTGTTGTGTTATTTTGTTCAAGTAGGATATTTCATTATGTTTAAATTCCATTAACCATGGCACCAAGATTCAAAGACGTTGCATGGAATCATTATGATCTTATTGATAACCAAATGGTTTGCAAACATTACAAACACTCAAATGCGGCAAGGGGGATTCATAGGTTGAAACAACACATGGTTAGCATAAGAGGCTAAGTAACCCAATGTGGTGCACAAAAAGATAATGATAGGGCATATTAAAGTAGAAATTCTTGAACAATTTGAAAATTTTGAAGAGGAGAAGGCTAGGGAAAAGATAATAAAAAAATAAGTTGCAACAAAAAGGAAACTTTTACACATGAGAGAGCAAGTGCTAGTGGTGATTCTGAACTTGAAAACTCTTCCTCTATCCCTTCCACCAATATCCATGACCCCTTTTTTTATGTTTCTCCCCCTCCCAAGTCTCACAGTCAACCTAAAAAGAAGAAAAACATTAAGAGTTATTCCAAACCTTGCTACGGCTCTACCTCTACTAGTGCCTCCCAACCAAGTCTAACTCAACCCACCTTAAATACACACTGGAAGAAGAAATGCAAAGAAACCACTTTTGAATGGCCAAATGGTGGTATGATGCAAACATTCCCTTCAATGCCACTGGCTCACCTTATTACCAAGCTAAGTGGAAATTTGTTATTGATGCAAGAAGGGTCTCCAAATTCCCTAGTATGCATGCCTTGTAAGGATCTCTTTTGCAAAAAAAAGAGATTATGTCCATAGATGAATTTTTGAAGGAGTTCAGAGGGTCATAGGCCAAAACAAGTTGTTCCACAATCTTAGATGGATGGACTAATGGAAAGAATCCCACTATCATAAATATCCTTGTCTCTTGTCCTCAAGGAACCATGTTTTTGAAATCAATTGATGCATTTCACAGGGTGAAAAATGCAAAAAAATTATTTGAGTTTTTGGAAGATATTGTTATGACAGTGGGGGAGAAAAATGTTGTTCAGGTTATCACAAATAATACCTCAAAATATGTTCTTGCTGGAAATATGCTAAAGTTCAAATATAGGACCATATTTTTGACCCCGTGTCCTACAGTGTACACATTGCATAGACCTCATGCTTGAGGGCATAGGCAAGGTGGATTGGATGAAGAAAAATGTAGAGCATGCCAACTATACCAAAAAATACATCTAGAACCACTAATGGGTATTGAGCCTAATGAGGAAAAACATCGGGGGCAAGGAGCTTTTTTACGCCTGCCATCATGAGATTTGAAACTCACTTCCTCATGTTACAATCTCTCATTTCCGAAGCATAGAACTTGCAGAGAAATGTCTTTCAATGATGATTGGAATGCATATCAATGGGCTCGTAGACAAGATGGAATAGACAAAAGAATTTTTTAACAACACTTTTTTGAAAAAAGCATTAAGGATTGTGAGTATTGGCGAGTCCCTTGTTAAGGAGTTGCAGTTAGTGGATGGGGAAAATTTGGCCATGAGCTACATCTATGAGGTTATGGATCAAGCAAAGGTGCAGACATGGACAACCTACAAGGATAGAGTTTGTAAGTAGGAACCTACTTGGGAGATCATTGATAACAGATGAAACAATCAACTCCATCACCTTATAAACGTATTTGGGTATTTCCTAAACCCGAGATATCATTACAAAGCTTGGTTAGGAGAAAATTAGACTGGGGAGGTCAAATATGGGTTGTATGAGTGCTTGGAGCACTTGATCCTTGACGAGTCTGAGCAGCTAAAAATACATCAATAAATCAATGCTTTCACTAGTACCACAGGTACCTTTAGCAAAAACCTAGCAAGGATTGCTGTTGATCAACCATGTAAGTAATTCCAAATTATTTTAAAGTTAAATTGTTTAAAATTTAAATTGCAAATATTATATTTTTTAACCAAACTCCTAATCTAAATTGTTGAACAATGAACTAACTTTAGTCTTTGTCTTTGTATCACATTGATGGGACTTGTTTCATAGCCGAAGTCCTTAATTGAAAAGTCTGTAGTTAAACTCTACCAAACTTACAATGCTTCTAGGTGTGAAGGAAATTGTCTTGTTTCTAAGAAAACTCACACGAAGAAGAGAAATTGTTTGGAAAAAATAGTTAAATGATCTTGTCTTCGTGCAGTACAACCTCCAACTAATATACTAGCAATTGCATAACAAAATAATTAATACAAATCCCATTGTGTTAGATGATATTGATCCAACTTCAAAATGGGTAGAGGAGACTCAGCCAGCAGAGTTTGATGTTGATTTTGATATTGATGCCATGGAGTTTGTGGGGGGCACAGGAGGGGGCTGTTATCCCAATGCAAATCTAGAAGATGGACTAGGAGCTGAAGGATGTGAAGCACCAAGCATGGCACATGCAAGCACTAGACATGCAGCTTGGCTAACGTGTGTTTCTACTAGGTATAGTACTACTACAGCTACTACTACTACTATTGAGGTTGCAGATGTCCCTGAGAAGTTTGAAGAATCTCAGTGAAATAATGTTTATGTAGCTCCTACCAATGATCACATTTCTAGTAGTGGTGATGAGTTTGATGAGTGATCACGTCGATCAGTGATTTGTAATAAGCCAGTGGCCCAATAGCTTGTAGAATGGTTTTTGGACTCTAGAGGCCATTTAGAGCCTCACAGATTATGTCTTTTGTTGCTAATATGTGCTGCACTTAGTGCAATTTTGATATATTCACTCTTAAATGGTATATAGATGAGAAAACTTTGCAAAGTTCGTCTCTAATGGTTTGGAATCTTAAAAATATTTTTTATTAAAAATTAATATTTTTATGTATTTTTTTTTAATCCGGTTCATTGAATCTGAGTCTATCAGAGTCTGAGTCGAAACCCGATTTGATAGGTGGCCAAGTTGAAGACTGTTCCCAAGTTTTAAAACTAGGATATTAACTAATCACTGAAAAGTACAATATGACCTCACGGTAATTGCAGTAGCATCTTAAGAACTGTTGTAACAATGTGCCCAGTGGAATATCCATGGCAGTTTACCGATCATCCACAGAGTAGTACAACCCAATAAATGTGTCAACCAAGTGATATCTTGTCAAAAATATTCACAAACTTTTCAAAGGAATTGAAAGTCTAGTTTTAGTGCTACGAATATTCATTTATTGTCCATTTGAAATAAGCATCAAATTGATGATAAAATAAATTTGTTGGAATTTTTCAGATAAATCATAAATTTGGAAGCATTCCCTAGTTTTCTGCAAAGAAAGAAGAGACATCATGCACCAAACTAACAATGTAAATGGCATCTGCAGATAGGATGTATCAAACATAAAGCAAGAATTGAAAGCCAAGCAAGTATGACAATAATACCTTTCCAGATGCATTTCGAATAGGTGCTGTCTGAAGAAGATTCCAGAAAGAAATGTTATCCTTCCTGCATGATAAGAACATCTATTAGTTCAAAAAGTTTTGTGAGCTATAGACTAGTTCTTTAAGAAACTAAACAAACTGCTAACTTATGCCACAATATTAAAATACTAATTTTCTGCTTCTAAAAGAGGTTTTCTCACTCTCAACATAAGAATACCTATAATTTAGGATCCACACTGTACAACATTGTTCTGCTACAATACTTTGCCGTATCTGCAACTAATATCTGTTAAAAAAATGAAATGAAAAGTAACATGGCACGTGCCCTAGGAAGCACATAAAAGATGGATACAACATTGTTGAAAATTATGAGGACATAGTTAAAACAAAGTGAAGTGCAAGCTATGACTGCCAAAACTCAATGCTTGAAACACCAGGAGCCCATACGAGAATACAATGAAATGAAAAACGCTATAACGCAAGTAACTCACCTGCGCTACAGCCGCATTGTCTGTGTCTCGACCCTGCAAAAATAGGCAGTTCCGCCCTAAAACTTCATCTCTAGAATAGCCTGCAAAATGTTTCACAGTTTTTATACCATTAGTTTATAGTCTATCCCCCATTCTTAATTCCTGGCATGTTCTTCATAATGGAAACCTCTTTGACATATTACCTTTTACCCTTACCCAATACTCTGTTTATATCCTTAACACACCAAAGACACATGCAGAACCAACAAATTTCAGAAATGGTCTGAATACGAAAGACGAGCTTTATAGTAATGATGCCAAATTTAAAAAAATAAAAATAAAATAAGTTCCTTTAGTTACAAAGCTTAGAGATAGCATTAATATTTAATAGGGCTAAAGGACTTTTGTCATGGGAAACACATACAGCAGAAAAAAATAAAAATTGATGGGAATATGGGAGAAGAAAATCCTGTCACATTTGGAAAACAAAGAAACAAATGTCCAAGGAGAGGCAGATGCAAATTTTCAAGATCACCCACCCACGCAACGGATGTAGACTCTTAACCTAACATATCAACAAGCAGAAAATCCAGCATCAGGACATTTCTGGCAGATAGAGACAAACGTATGGATGACAACACACTCAAGAACAAACCCATACAGCAGACCGACACAGGTATGCAGATTCAGCAATATCTCTAAACCATCCTCAAGTGGCCACAGAATGTTCCAAACATTGTATATACTCAGAAGCAGTGAATTAAATTACTAACACTGCAGCAAAGAGGAGAACTCAGAAACTTTTCAGCGCAACGGATCCATTCAAAGAAATATTTCTATATCAGCAGCAGTGAGACACAAGTTTTATATGCAGTGAAGAATTATTTGCTGGTGTGCATAATTTTGCAAGCTGATATTTTGATCAAGAAGAAAAGGAATTATTTTTTCAGCATAAATTATATTTACAGCAGATGGGCAGAAATCTGAACTTTGACAATAGACCATATTTCAGCATACTGAGCAAATGTATACGAACCATGGCAGTAGCATATATTTATAAAAGCATAAACATAAGACAGTAGAAGATGTAATATTTTTTTTATTTTTCAATAGTCCTTCAAATATATGACATTGTTCCTTCAACCTCCAATTATGTAATAAATCCCTCTTTAAATATAAAGGAGATATAAGTAATTTGAATGTCTGCAATTCTATGTTTGTTGAGGTGGAAAAAGGAACCCTGCTCTGTTTTCTGGAGGAATACAGTTTTAAAAAATCTGATCATGGGTAATAAGCAGACTTAAATTTGGGAACCATAAGAAGATATATAATCTTTTTGGAATAAAATGGTGATTTTGGAGGAATGAGAACTTTTTAAGATATCTGGTTGGGAGTGATAAGATGCTGAATACAGATTTTTCTCCATAAATACAAGGAAATATTAAATATTGCTAGAATTCAAAAAAAAAATTGTCAGACTCCCATACATTGAATGGGAGAACTTCTCCAGCTTGGAAACAGAGGGTGGAGAGGGATTATTTCATACATGACCCGTGGGAGATTGTCAATGGAGAAACACCAGAAGATCTGAGGCAACGATCAACCAATTATAAGAACAAAAATGCCCTGCTTCTCATAACTGTTGAACCCCAGGATGACATTCTTCAAAACATTAGATGATAAATTGTGCTGTCCAAACCTGGTCTAATTTAAGAAGCCTATATGAAACACCAAATGAACTTATGGTTTTAAGACAAATTTAAAGATTTCTGAAAGAAATTAAGAACATGTCGAAAAAATGCATCAACTTGAAAATGAATTGTCAATGCTTAAGACCACCATCGAAGACATGGAGCTTGTAACCATTTTATTGAACAGCCCTGCATACATGTACCATAATTTTGTGACCTTGTTATGCGTTTCTTCTAGAATTGAAGTGCCATCATTCGCAGAATTAGTAGGATTGCTTATCCAAAAAGATAAAACATTGAAGAAAGATGAGGACCAAACAAACATTCACAGGAAAACATAAAGGTTGTGGCAGGGTTTGAGGTAGAGTCAGGAACAATAGCTAGCAATAAAATCAAATAAGTAATTCACGAAATACAAAAGGTAATTATCAAACCAACAAGCCTAAATATTGTAATTATTGTGGAAAGAATAATATGTAGAAGAGGAATGCTTTCTGACAAAACAGAGGATTAAAGCTAGAGGCAAATGTAAAGGCAAAGGTGGTAGACATAGAGGAAATTTTGCAAAGAATAATAAAACTATGAAGTTGAATGAGCCTAAAACAGACTAAAAAGAACTAGATGCTTTTCAGTGTCTCAAAAGGGATGCAACACAGAGGAATAAAACTAGAGTTGGATGTAATGGAAAAGGTGGCAGACATAGGCGCAATTTTGCAGAGTAATGAAACTACAAAGTTGAATGAACTTGGAACGGAACATCTTTTTATGTTCGCAAAATAGGAAGTAGAAGCTTCTCAGTGTCTGTGGTCACTGGTATCTTAATTTTGGAGCTTCCAAAAACGTAACTGGGAGGAAAGTTTTCAAAACTTGATAAATGTGAAAATAAAGTTGATAATTATATTAAGTGATAACAAAATATGTCATGTATGAGGTAAAGGAGAAATACCAACAAGAATTTAAAGGAACAGTAATAAAAGCATTAAAATATCCTTTATGTCCTTTGTTTCAAAGGAAAATTTTCTTTTTCATTTTCTAGAAGAAGCAATGTTTGATCAAAGAGGAATAATAATATTGTGGCCATAGGTACACAGTTGCCAGTAATTTTTTTTAAAACAAGAACTGGAAAATTTTATTATAATATAAAATTTGTGAAGTCAACAAGGGGAAGTACAGCAAAAGAGACAACCAATGTCTTGCCCCTGAGGAGAGATTAAACAAAATATTCTTCTTACTAGACCATAAAATTCCCATTTTGACCCAAATACATGGTTATGGAATGTTTTGATAATGCTCATATCCATCTACTATTAATTGCCCCAATTTTTCACATGTGCCAAGATTGCTTGTGTGTCCACCTGTTCATTGTTGACACATAGGACATGAAACCATTGCACCATTCAAAACTTCCTTTGAGGGTTCTAATTCGAAAAAAAGTGAGCCAACTTATTGTCCTTTGGAGTTGTACCATGAATCATATGCCTGATGATGATTGTGGAATCCCCAAATACTAATAACTTTCGTATGCCACATTGGTGTGTTAATGACAGACCTTGGAGCACGGCACATGCTTCTGCCTGGTTGTTTGTCATATGACCAAAATCCATGTAAAACTATGCTCTAGGATTCCTCCTGGGTCATGTATTATGTTATGATATGTACAGATTTGAAAGAATTTCATGCAAGCAACAAGCATTCCAGTTTGAAGAACCAGCTTTGGCATGAAAAGCATGGTCATCTGAATTATTTCTACCTTGATTTGGCCAACAAGCATAATGTGGTGAATGGTGTACCACAAATACAAGAGTAGAAAGGTGTCTGTGAGGCATGTTTTGCAAGCAATGCTGAATTAAATTTGATGATGGAAACTAAGAGGAACAGAGGGACTTGAATTAATTCACACTTGATCTATGTGGTCCAATGAGAACTCAGTCCCTTAGGGGTATGAAATATTTTGTTACATCTATTAATGATTTTCCAAGAAATATTTGGATATATTTTCTGAAAAATAAATCACAAGTTTTGAAGACATTTAAAGATATGAAAACATTGATGAGAAATACTAGTGTTATAAATATTAATGTGTTGCAAAGAGACCAAGGAGGTGAGGAGTCATCAAATGAATTTCTTGTTTTCTGCAACAAGGCATTAGGAGACCAACAATAGTGGCCTGCACACTCCAACAGAAATGTAGTGGAGTGGAAGAATAAATCAATTATGAAGATGGCTAGATGAATCTTGAGATGAAAATGTTTTTATATGAATAGAAATCCTAAAAAGAAAGTTCGTAGTATGATACCTGAGGAGCCATGATTAGGATATAGGTAAAAAAATTCATAGTTTTTGGTTGTTTGGCATATGATTGCACAACAGTCCAAATAAGACACGAAATAAGTTAGAAGAAAAAAGAAAAAGTATTCATTGGTTATAGCATAGCACAGACTTGAAAGCACTCAAGTTATATGATATTTCGATAAGAAAGTCATGTTTGTAAAAAGTAATTTTTAATGGAAAACCTCCACAAGGGCAGACAACCCGTTGCAAGATGGAAGTTTGCAGGTACAGGAACAACCAAAAACCAAAACTCCTCTCACATATAGAAGGAGACAACAAGTAGAAGAAGATGAATAAAAATTCCCTACTAATGCAGAAGAAGAAAATCATGAAGAAGAAGAGGTAGAATTGAAGGACGAAGAAGAACAACCAAGCAATGCGAAGAAGAAGTGAAAATGGTTTAATAAATATAATCAAAATGTAAAACTAGATGAGATACCAAACCACCTTGTCAAGTATATATTGCATTGATGAGTGAAGTTGTTAACTCCCACGGTCTTATTTCTTTTGAAGAGGCTTGTGAAAGGCAAAAAAGTTAGAGATACAATAAAAGCAGAGTATGAGACCTACATGCAAAACAAGACTTGGAAGTTTAGTAGAGTTTCCACCAGATAAAAAGACAATAGGTTGCAAATGGGTATATAGAACAAAATTCAAAGTAGATGGTTCAGTTGATAAGTACAAAATCAAGCTTGTTGCAAAAGGATATGCACAACATGATGGAATAAACTATGAAGAGACTTTCCAGACTTCTGCTCTTAAAACAAGTTGACCACTATAAGATTGTTGTTGGCCATGGTAGCACAGTTGATCACTAAAAGTGTGTTCTTGAATGAAGATAAAGTGTTTATGGAGGCGCAACAAGGATTTGTCGTCAAGGTAAAGAAAATTTGGTATCCAGGCTTATTAAAGCATTGTATGATTTGAAGATTGAATCAAAATATTGACCAACATCTCAGATCCTGAAGATTTAAAATAACTGATTAGATTGTAAACTTCATATTAAAGCAAAATAAGGTGAAAGAGACTAAAGCAAAAGAAGGTGCAAGAAATGTTATGGTGGTTTATGTTGATGATCTAATAATCACAAGTAACAGTACCCAATTGGTTGATGAAGAAAAAAGTACCCGTTTGTATAACTTTCTAAATGATAGATTTAGAATTATTCCATTATTTTTTAGGAATTGAAGTTTGGTAGCAAGAAGACGAGATATTTATATCACAAGTAAAGTGTGCAATAAAATTGCTTGAAAAGTTTAGGATAGAAAATTATAATCCAAATAGGACACCAACAAAGGTAAAATGGAAGATTTCAAAAGACGGCATATCAGAGATTAACAATGTATCCTCAACTTGAATATGGTTTTATTTATCTTACAACAACCAAACCAGATATTTATGATTAGTATGCTGTCAAGATTTTTGAAGAGTGTCAGAATGGTGAATTGGAATGCAGGAAAGAGAACGTTGAGGTATATCATCCTTCTTACTACCCGTGGTTGTGGTCTAGCAGTAAGTAGGAAGGTGATAGGGCTTGTATTAATGCAGAGACCTAGATTCAAAACCCCCAAGTGGATGCAGATGAGGTCAGCCGCAAGTCCTAGGTGACCTTGACAGCATATGTAAGCCACCCATAGCATGGAAGCTTAGTCAAAGGGACTCTATAAAAACATACTTCCTAAAAAGGGAAATTTCTGGTTAAACTATCTTTCAGATGTAGATTGGGCAGGATAAGTTGATGGCAAAAAGCCAACACCAACTTATGATTTTAACCTTGGATTGATTCTTCTGAATATCTACTCCATGCATTTTTACTGTTAAATTAGCTTTTAACAGAAACCGTACCTTTACAGCAACTTTTGTATCAAAGAAACTTGTTATCTCATTTTTGTCTAGTTTTTTTTTTTTTTTTATCTAGGTAAATCTCCCAACTCTCTCTTAATATCTGAGACCTATTTTTGTTACCATTACAATTTTAATGAAGTATATTGTGGTGATGGTCTCCCTTTGCGGCTAAGTATGGAATTACAGCCACAATTTTGCATAGGATAGGCAGAAAAAAGCTTGAATTGCTCGTACCACCAAATTAGGTGATTCAAGAGCGGTGTGGAAGATACTTGAGACAAGCCTTTGTAGGAAAATTTTCAGTACAGCTGGACCAATCATTCCAAAGATATGAAGACTTGAAGTTGGGCCTCAAAAACACTAGTTGTTGAACTTTTAAAAGGTTAGAATAAATTTTAAAACCATAGCTCTAATATTTAAAGTTGAAATTTGCATTTAATCATGGAGTTACCAGAGTTTTATGGAGATGGATATAGTAAATACACTGTAGAATGGTTAAAAGTCTGAAGAATCAATTTTGAGCATTCTTCATATTGCTGGAGGACGAAACAAAGAAATGGTGGGGTGGTATGACAAATCAAAATTCAATTGGGAGGAATATGGAAAACAGAAAAGACTTGGATAGATAGAAGAGAAAACCAAAAACTCAAACGAGTAAACCTTTTTCTGTTTCCATCCATAGAATTTCCCATGTTGTAGATACCAGGAGGAGACCAGTATTGTCCCTATAGACCCACGCTAGCCAATATAAATTTGTCAATGTTGATTTGCCAAAACATCTACAAATGCTAGCAAAGAACATAAAAAAAACACATGCATATGGTGAGAGGGCTAAAGTGAATGAAGATTTGGAACTCATTACAGACAAATACTAATTTTATGATATCCAATGGTTTTGGATGGGAAAGACACTAGTGGTTAAGTGTAGAAGACCTTCCTTACGCTCTTTTGTATAGTGAATAAAGACCCAAGAGGGGCATGGTAGGAGGGTCAATGGCTATAAGAAATATGATTAGTGCAGGAAGGCGAGGTGATCTCGTTGACCAGCGATTAAGGGTGCTATTTCCCTCTTCCCTCTTACCTAAAAACTCATTTTTATCAGATGATCAGAATGAAGCAAACATACAGAAGGATCATCATTGTCTCTTGCTCGAAAATGACAGAAAGGAACGGGGTTGTATCTTGCTCAAAAATGATAGAAGGATTAGAAAAATGTATTTTATAGAGATGAATTTCAACCTTACCCTCGATTTGCAAACCAAGAAATCTGGATATTGCAACCAAATCTGTATCTTGCTCGAAAATGACAGAAGGATTAACAAGCTGTAATTTATAGAGATGAATTTCAACCTTACCCTCGATTTGCAAACCAATAAATCTGGGTATTGCAACCAAATCGAACTTCAAAACCTGTAAATCGAGGTGAATCCTCCAAAATTCAATGAGTCCAACCTCCAAACCAGGCGAATCGGGGCTTTGCAATGTAAATCTAGGGCGAATCCCACCTTTTCAATTTTTATCCGCTTTAATTTTGAAGGCTAAAATATAATAATTATTTATTTTTTAAATAAATTTTGGGTTAAGTTGTTAACTATAGAAAAAATGGGTGCAATATAAAAAATTCGCCTCTTCAAACTATAAAACCCCTTAAATTTCGCCTTTGGGCTAAAATTCGCCCCTAAAATTTTCCATGCTCCTTCTGTCGACATCAGCGCATTCATTCCAGAAAAGAGGTCTCGAGGGTGGTGTACCTTGGTTCCAGCTTACACTTTGGTTCGGTGCCTCGAAGCAGGCAAAGGGACTCCTTATTTCCCTTTGACTTGATTGTTTCTCAGCTCCAGCTCCTTTCAACATGATCGAGATCTGTATACTTGATGGTTCAGTGATGCAGTAGCTGACATTAATGATTCCCAAGTGTGTGTGAGATGTCTCAACCCTCATGAGGGGGTGGCCCTACAGGTCACCCCCCACACACTCGGATGACCTCTTCATCACAACCTTCGATGTAGCTCCATACATTTGATGATGTAAGCCTCAGCCGCTTGCAACACCATTTTGTTTGCATGTATTAGTCAGATTCTCAGAGCCATTTCCTATGTTCAGGGGCATCTAGGTTGCATTCATATCTCATGTACTCAGTTTTTATTGTACAAGTCACAAGACAGCATATCTGAGGCATGTATTATATGGATTATTAATATTATTCATGTATCTCATGTTGCTTGTTATATACTTTATTATTGTCTTTCATGGTTTCCATTTTGATTAATTGTACCATACTGATGACATGGTATTCTCCCTGCCACTAGGTACTCACTCAAAAAGACTTGTCGCACTTGCAAGTCGCCACCTCAGGGTCTAGTTCTTTCAGCACTTTGGTTTACCTTATACTTCTCTCTCTTTGACTTCCCTTCGATGTCTAGTAATTGTGTTCTTACAACGTACTTCGGTCATACGATTAGCTCCTAATGCTCGCACGTTGGGGGGCAATCTGTTACACCATTTTTTGGTCATCTAACCTATTATCATTAGATGGACCCAAGTACACCATGTAAGACCAATTTTACTCCAAGTAAAATTGCTTTCACTATGAAAATAGCTTAATAAATCACCTTTATTAAGTTGTTTATGGTCTAAACAGGAAACCCCATAAGGAAATATTAAATAAATATACATTTGTTTGATTTTCCTCAAAGAATAATTAGTTAAACAGTAGTTTAATTAATATTTCTGGTTATATTTAACCCAAAACAAGGAAATTAATTAGATAAATCATTATTTATCTTATTATTTTCTAAGAATAATTGTTTAAATCTTATTTAAATAATATTCTTTGTTAAATATGATTAATTCACCCTTAAATAATTCAATAAATCATTATTTATTTGATTATTACTCAGCCATATCTTTAAAATGATAAATAAATCATTTATTTATTTATTATTACTTAATCACATCCTTAAAATAATAAAAAAATCATTTATTTATTTATTATTTACAAACAAGGGGTTTTTACTCAAGTCAAATACCTTTTCCCTCCAACAAATATAATAAAATATTCCACAAAATTTGGATCTAGATTTGGTTAATAATATTTTAATTATGCACCAAGATCTAGACTAACCCAATATTTTGTTATAAATAGAAGGGTTTTCCCATTCATTTGTCACCTTTTGTTTCCTAAAGATCACTCCGGATCTCAACACTTGGTCTGGCTATTGATCCACAATCATAGCCATACTTTTCCATTTTTGTTTGGGTTTTCTACACCATCAAGAGAGAGAAGTTCTAAATCTGAAGTGCTGAGGACTCACAAGAACCCATCCCATTGAGGAGAACAGGGAACACCCTCTTGTGTTTTCCTCCCAAGTGTTGGATATATTCTTGTCTTGTCTATTGGATCTATGGGGTAAATCTTATTTTTCTACTGTTTAATGTCTTCTAATGCATAGATCTATATTTTTGCAGCATTTGTCTTGATCATCTAATTACAGATCTGAAGATATTAGCAGTCATTTCTTTTGTTAGGGCTATAAGTTATGCTTAGCTAAAGTGGTCTTTTTTCATACACTTCGAATCAAGATTCATAATAACAGAAGGTAAGATTGAAAGGCACAAGGCCAGACTTGTTGTCAAAGGCTACAAGCAATAACCAGGAAGAGATTATGAAGAAAAATTTGCACCAGTTGCAAGAATAGAAACAGTAAGAGCAGTGCTGTCCATAGCAGCACAACACAAGTGGAAAGTTTACCAAATGTATGTGAAATCAAAATTCCTGAATGGAGTATTGATGGAAGAGGTTTATGTTGAACAACCTCTGGGATATGAAAAAGAAGGCCAAGAGCACAAGGTAAGCAGATTGAAGAAAGCTCTGTATGGGTTGAAACAAGAACCAAGAGCATGGTACAGTAGGATAGATGCCTATCTACTGGAAAATGGTTTTGAGAAATGTGGAGGAGAACCCATATTATACATCAAAGAAAAAGATAGTAAGATGCTGATTGTTTTTTTGTATGTTGATGATGTGATATTCACAGATAATGATGCTTATCTCATTGAAAATTTTAAAACAGTCATGAAGGATGAATTTGAGATGACTGATATGGGATTGCTGAGATAATTCTTAGGAATATAAGTAGAGAAAAATGAAAATAAAAATTTTGTTTCTCAAGCTAAATATGTGAAAGAAGTTTTGGAAAAATTTATTATGCAGGATTGCAAAACAACAATTACCCCTACAGTGATGGGATTGAAACTGAGCAAAGAAGACATCAGCAAGGATTTTGATCCAAGTTTGTACAAGAGCATAGTTGGTAGCCTTATGTATTTAACTGCAACTAGGACGGATATTATGCATGTTGTGAGTTTAATTTCCAGATTCATGGAAAGGCCAAAGGAGGCACATTGGCAAGCAACAAGAAGAATTATGAGGTATGTGAAAGGAACAAACAGGTATGGAATTTTATACACTACTTCAGAAAATTTTGAATTGATTTGATATACTGACAGTGATTGGGCTGGAAGTATAGATGACAGGAAAAACACCTCTGGATATATTTTTCATATGGGATCAGGAACCATTTCATAGGATTCTAAGAAAAAACCAATTGTGGCTTTATCAACAGCAGAAGCTGAGTATTTGGTAGCTACAACAGCATCATGTCAAGCAGTATGGATGAGGAGAATGTTAAGGAGTTTGTGTCATGAACAGGTAAAAGGCACAACTGTTTATCGTGATAATAGCTCAAATATAGCTTTATCCAAGAATTCAGTGTTTCATAAGAGAACAAAACACAATGATGAAAAGTATCACTACATCAGAGAGCTAGTGAGCAATGGAGAAATTGTTTTGCAACATTGCAAAACAGAAGAGAATTTTGCTGATATATTAAAAAAACCATTGGGGCAGAAAAGTTTTAACTATTTAAGAAAATGTCTAGGTATGTAACAAAAAAATAGTTGTGTTTAAGAGGGAGTGTTGAAATATTAAACCGAACCGCAACTGAGCAGAAGGAAGATGGAAGATCGATTCTGATGGGAATTAAAAGTACAACAACAACACATTTTTTTTCCTTGTTTCTTGCACTCCACCATGAAATTAATTCCAATTTTAATATCCCTGCAAGTCCATTTTTTTTAATAAAGGCAGCCCTTTCCCGCAGAGAAAAATCCATGGTTTTAAACCACGCAACCGAACATTCGAACTTCTGCAACCCCGCCATTGAAATCTCACCAAACAGTTCATTAACGCACCATTCCATTTTATTTGAATCGCCCACGTCAGGATTTGAGGAGCCCATCAGTCCACGTCATAACCCGTCAACAAATCAACGTCTGTTAGCAAGAAACTGTGTCGACGTCAGCCCATCCTTAAATGGACACGATAAACATTTAATTTTTTTTGAATTGATTTTTGAATTCTGCCAGCGTGTCAAGTGAAAACAAATAGCAGCGCTATCGCATAAGTTAGATGCCCAATCAACAAGGGCTTCAATGGATTTAATAAATATTAAAAAGAGTTTTATTTCATAATTTGAAATCCGTGAAAGGTGTAAAAAGGTTTAATACCTTAGGTTTAAAAGTTTCATATTTTTTTTATATATGCACCACGATGAAATAAGGTTCTAAACCTTAGTGTAATGTGGTAAATGTTTTTAAGCCACGATATAGTTTTTATTTCTTAAAGTCTTAGGCTATATATATATATATATATATATATATAAACATTGTAATAGATAGCAGCGTGAAATATGTGTAATATGCCCGAAGAAAAAATAGAAACAAAGAGACAGTGAAGCAGAGTTCTTGAAGCGCTGCGTGTGTAGCAGCCAGATAAATTTTTCTGTGAATCTAGAACATAGTAGTTCTAAAGGAAAGTCTCATTTTGTAATGGTGTATTAGTTTAATGAAATAGTGTTTTTGTTTCACATCTCTGTCCATATTATTTGTGTTAAATCTCTGTGTTTGAAGAGATATTTTGTTTTCTCTCAGTTGTTTGAAATAACCAGAAATTCCAACACTTACAGCATTGATGTTTATTCCTATGAGGTTTAGCTCTCGTTCGCCTTGGGGTTTCGCCGCTACCAAAGCTTTTATAACTCAAACCTTTTCTAGGGACATAGACAATTCTAAAGTTAGCGATATTAACATGCGGAGTTTTTTTCAGTACTTCACGGATGCTCCTGTGAAGTACCCAATAACTGAGTTTGACAATCGAATTTAAGTGAGGTATGTATTCGACATAGCAGTTTGGAGAAATATAATTTATTATTTAAATTATGGTATTAAAATGTTAATAAATTATAATATTAACTACTTAGTTCCATATAATTTTAACAAGTAGTCATTAGTGGACTTTTTGAAGGTTTTTTCAGTTGATTTTTCTAGTCTAATTTCTCCGAAATCTTGTCGGAATCCTTTGAAAACATAATTTTGATGGGTAACCTTGCACGATACAAGTGCCCTAGGGGGTTTTTAGGGTGCTGAATCCATATATATAGTCAAAAAACCAGTTTAAATAACAGAAATCAAGATTTACCTCAAATATTTTCACCAGATTTTGACACCAGAAACTCCAAAAAGTCGCACTAAAGACAACTCCTTATTTTAAAAACTTGTAAATCATTTTGATATTTTAAACTTAATATTAACATTAATATTTTTAATATCAATTTTAATAAATTAATATTAAAGTTAATATCATTAATATTGACATTAAAATTAGTATTAATATTAACATTGAGCTGAATACCTTTTTTTCCAAAAGTTTTTTTCCAATATGATTATTAACATTGTAGTTAATATATTATATAATAATTATTTCATAATAATAATAATAATATTTTACTTTAATATAATTTAGTCTAAAAAAACCGATAAATTAGCTTGGAAATTAATGGAAATTGTTGCAAGATTATGACAAAATCCCCCATAAAGTTTTGAAAATCTAGGTTTGAAATTTTGTCAACCCTATTCCAGCAAGAAATCTGACGTCCTAGTGAATTACAACCTCTTAATATTAAGATCATAGTATGAGGAAGATGTTTTCAGGTAATGTTACATTTTAAAATAATATAATAATATTTACATTAACAAATTAAAAAATACTAATAACAAAAAAAAATTGTTCGCCATAAATAAAATACTTAAATTATTACTTTTATTTTACATCAAGTTTTATATAGAGAGATAAAATAATTGAAAGTAAGCAAAAATTAATTTACTTTTTAGTAAGAGGTATATACATAATTATTTAACAAATGACATGTAAAAATAATGTTATTGATATATATGATGTGTAATTCATTTATATACAGTTGACATGTTACATTTAAAACAAAATATATTCATAACAAATAATAATAATAATAATAATAATACTTTAAACTTGTAATTCCTTCAATGTTTAACATGGAGTTCACATTTAAAAAAATATTAATAACAAAATTAGTTCAATGTCTATATATAAAGAGAATATATCCATCTTGATTCCATATCTACAAAGTGCATATAGGAATAAAATCTCATAAGGTACAAACCTTTCCTGAAGTTTTGTACTTAAATTAATAATTTTTTTTGTAAGTAAGAAGATTTATATTATATTATGAAGCGATAGTTACAGTTGATATGGTGCTCGAACGGTCTAACAGAGTCAAACCCTGACCATCGATAGAAAAAAAAATTTCTCGTCCTTCCTTCCCTTACAAAATTTAGAAAATTTGCAATTCAACCTCATATGAGTGAGTTGAGAATTTTTGAGCTCATCCAGGTATTTTTTTAGTATGTATGGTTGCAAAATTTACAACATTGGCTGAGGATTAACTGAAATAACGAAATTTACATTGGTTTTTCCAAATAGGGGCCAAAACCATAGAGAGTGAGCCCCTAGGGCATATATCCAAAATAGAAAATAAAGTCGCAATTCATCAAATTGTTTACCCCGAGGGGTCCTCTTCCAACCTTATTGAATTTTCAGGGGTGCTTCTAATTAGAGCGACCTTAGAGGCCTGGTGACTAGTGGATGCACCTATTGTATCACACTTAACGCTTGGTCTTACTCCTTTGCTTGCTTGCATGGTTGCCATACAACACTTCAATAGTGTGCAATGTGACAATTCATTGCTTACAAAGCGTCAATGGTGAACAGTGTCCGCATAAATAGTGAATTTGTTCTTCAACATGTCGAGATTGACCTCCAACATCTTTGTGTTCTCAATTTTCTCCTGCAGAGCCAAAGAAAACATGGTTTTTAGTTGCTAAGAAAGCTCAATTGTGCGACTGTAAAGGTTCTCCTTGGCCCTGGTGAAGTCAAGGTCAGGAATCCACTCGAATTGTGCATCAACGTCCTCATTGTTGAGACAATGATGGATGTTCCTAGCTTAGAGCTACAAATCGTGAATGTACTCTCAGGCCTCCAGAGAGACCGATTTGTTATAATTGAGCACGACTCTACTAATCGACACTTCAGAGCGAGTCATTGGTTGCTTATTAGCATCATTCCAGTGCTCATTATTTCTAGCCCTACCTTTATAGGGGGCAGGAGCTGAGAAAATCCGAGGGGAAATGCTGAGGGAGAGGGAGTGAGGGTATTGAAAAATAGGCCTCAGAGCATAGTATCGGGGAAAGAGGGAAGAATAGGTGTGAAGACAGAAAGGACAATGAATTGGAGCCAGGGGAACGGGGTATTCATAGGCAAGTCAAGCAGTGGGGAGGTTGAGGAGGAAAGTGGCTATAATTAAGTCATTGAATATGGCCAGAGCCAAGTACAGAGCATTCATAACAGTGGGAAGGACTTTACTGGGTATCAGGTCAGAGCGAGGACTATCGGATTTCAACATCATGATCGATATTTTCAATCCTAGAGGTGGATAGTTGAAGTTGATGCCAGGGATGGATTTCATAATAACAGATTAAGGATAACGTGTCATCCTAGTCTAAGAGATATGATGAACTCATGCAGAGCTATGCTTATCACGTAATTTTCTATCCTTGGAATTTATAACCTCTCACTCCTTGATGAAGGGACCTTCCTCCAGGTCCTTCCATGAAATGGAGCATAGCCTGTAGTTGCTAGATGTACCCTCATTGGCTAGCTTGTTAGGAAAACTATTTTCCTATTATCTGAACACTTGGAAATGGAGCCTGCTAATATCACTAACATGTTGGATAATACGGTGAATAATTTTTATCAACCTTAAGTTGTCTATTACCTTGGTCACTGTAGTGCCTTACTGAAGTTTGCGACCAACCAAGGTATCCAACTTCGAGTTTCCTTCTAGGATCAGGGGCCAAAAGCCTTACTCTTCACAAATGGAAATACCATGCTCAATATCTTGACGTTCTATGTAGAAATTATACAACAAGCATGTATATATTAGATTCACCCGATCTAACAATTTAATAAAGTTAAATACTGAATCACTTCTACAAATCCTCTGTGGAATTAAAAACACAATTGCTAATCACATGAACATGAAGAAATATCAATCACACAAAACACAAATTATTTCTCGGGGAAAGCCTACAGCCAAAAACCCCACTATCATCTATTGTATATTAAGCATGGATCATGAAACAAATACAATGTCTTTCTCTTCTCACAAGAGCCTCCAACATTCAACTATCTGTCTCACACTGTCCTCACAAAAAATTGACCAATACTTAGTCAATTTCTAGCTTCCTGATAGCCTGCCTGCCTTGTGCAATCCCTGATGGTAAATATCCCTAAAAGATAGGAATTATGGCCTTCCTTGACCACGCAAATATCATGGGCACTCCAATGGGTCGTTGGTTGCATGTGTGCAAGCTAATAATGTCACAACTGATAGTCAACTTCCCTTTCACCTAGATCTCAACTAGGTCTCCACTGGATCTGACATGCATGTAGCTAATAATAGTAAATATTCAGTTGCATGTGAGATCATTGATTGTGAATTAAATAATATTTAATTCACTTGATCTCTCACTACTTGTATCTTCAGTTACAACTAGAAAAATTGAGTTTAACTCACTTAACTGAGTTAAACTATTTACAAAAATTTTCGTAAGTGGTAACCTTAGAGACTGTAATATTAGGGCTATTACCCAAGGTGACGACGGAGGGGAAGTATATGTTGTACCTGGAGCATACATTGGCTAGACTCACTTGGACCTTTTTGGAGGGTATTCTTAATTCGAGATGGAATAAGTGGATTTACTTGCACTAGGTCGTGTTCATTAAGCAGGTTTTCAGTGTAACTGGTTCCACGCACTCTATATTTACTTAAATTTTCACATTGAGCTCTGCAACGCTGGATTTCATCACCAAAGAGTGATTTTTCTATGAAAATTTGGTTCGCATGGTTTGACTCCTTATATTTACTAGCGTGTGTTATTTTCTTGTTTTTACTTTTTATAGATCTTATTGTGGATTATGAATATTATTTGAATAATTAATAAAACTTATTTGAGTTGAATCTAATGGCAACAATTCCCAAATTTACCGATCAATGAATCCTCGTTCACGAGTATCCTAGTCCTTTTCCTAGCTTTGGAAATGTCATTCCTCCTTATATGGCTATGCTATCACTTCCTAGATTCACAATAGGTTTATCAGCGTGGTTTTTTTTAACTTCTTTAGTCCCAAATACTCCAGCTTTACCACCTCAACCAATTTCTTTGTCTCAACAACACCAACTGTTGGTTAACCCAATTTTACCTTCTTCACCTAGAATGTCTTCCTATCTTTCTTCTTCTTCGCTTGGTAGAAGCCTTGATGCTAGTAAACAACTGAATAAGAAGAAGAATAAAGGGAAGAATAAGGAAAATAAGTTGAATGCAAGAGAGAAGTCAACCAACCATATTTGAGTATGGAAAATTTTGAGGAAATTTCCAAAAGAAAAAATCCAAAATACCCTTGCAAGATTTATAAGGGTGACCACCTTCTTATTGATTGTCCTGGTATTCCAAAGATGTTATAAGTGTGGTCTAAAGATTTGTATCAACCTACTGTTGATCCTTCAACTAGTGATTGTAAGGTTTTAGGGAAAAAGGGTAAAGTTAGGTTTCCTTATAGGTTATGCGAAAAGAGTCATCAAAGTCACCTTTGCCCTCACATGGATGAAGCCTCAAAATTATTGGAAAATGTTACTGTTCTCAACAACAACTTCTAACTAGTTACTGTAAGCTTTCTCCCAACCTATAGTGAGTTGACAAAGTTATTGATCTAATTCCAAGTACATTAAATCCCACCCTCCCATTGGAGAGTGAAATGCGTATCACTCAGGTTGATGAATCATTGTTTCATCAAGTCGTTGACTCGATTCCAAATTTATTAGATCCCATTCTCCATTTAGAGAGTGAAATTCATACTACTCAATTTCTTCTTGTTACTTCAAAGTCTTCTACACAAGGAGCATTCTACCTGTTCCAACAAAACTCCCTCAGAGTATTGAGGTCATTTCCTTTGATTAGAGTAGATAGAAAGAAACTCGTCTTCCTTCTTCCATCCCTTTCCAAATCATTTTCAATTGTTATGGTAAGAATGTGCGTCGCATAAATGTAGATTAAGGTTCTTCTGTTAGTATTTTGTCCTCAACCTCTTGGAAAGCTTTGGGTTCCCCTCAACTTGTTCTTGTTACACATAATCTGCTAGCATTTAACAAAACCATTAGTGAACCTTTAGGGATCATTCCTAATTTTACTATTACCTTGGAAATTATTGTCTATATTGATCTTATGGTAGTCCAAGCCCCTTGGATTTCAATTTTCTCCTTGGGTGAGACTATGTCTATCCCATTGAAGTTGTCGTATCGACACTCTTTTGTGTGATGTCTGTTAGAGTCCTGTAATTTACAGTATCACAAGGTGACTGTGTATGTCTTATTTGCAAATTTTCATGTTGTACATATATTTCAATATTCAAAAGCATTTCCAAAGAAGATAAAAATAAACAAAAAAGAAAAATAAAATAGGGTGTTAAAAAAAAAAGGAAAAGAAAGCCCCACACAAAAGAAAAAGTGAATATTTCTGAAAGTGCTGCAAATCAAAATGGCACTGCTATTGAGAAAATTTTGTGCAATCATATAGTTTAAGCATGATTGTACAATTTTGAATTTTCTGCTGATAGGTTAGAAAATGAAGATTTTCCAAACCATTTAAGATTGGCTTATCAGTAGATAGGTAGAAAATGACATTGGTTCAATAGCTTAATCTAAAACAATAGAAGAAATAAGGGATAGATGATAGGTTAGAAGTTCAAAAGAAAAATGATTTCAGGGTCTATAAGTCTAAAGGCACCCTAAAAAGAAGGAAAAAGGTTGGGTTTGTAGTTTGGGTAGGTAAATTTTTGAAAAAGAATGATGGAGAAAAATGTAAAGCTAACCTTGTAAATAAGCAACCTAAAAACTTCTTAATTCTTTCCTATGATAACAAAGGAGAAATGAAACAAAGAAAAATAAAATTTCAAGGAAAAATGATGCTTTAAAACTTCGAAAGGGGTTTTTTTTTTAAGGATTGGAACCTTATGGTATGTTTTTTATCCCTAATTCATGGCCACATGCATTTATTTTCTACCCTGCACCTTTTATTTTTTCTTTATCCTAAAGTTTCATCACCACTCGACCCTCACATCCTGACCCCACCATCACATCGCCTGTCCCGTCACACCCCACATCATCCCATCCCCACCTGTGTTAAAACACCCTGCAAATCCCCACATCTCCGTGCACCCGCCACACATCCGACAACCCACATCTCATTCTGACCCCCCCTCACCCTCCAAACGTTAAAAATGGAAGGGGGTTCGAAATGCGTGGTACCCAATACCGCCTAGCCTTCTATGTGTCGCTCTTGAGGCTATTTGCACCCCCCCCTCCCCCTTTGCTGATACAGCTTACCGCCTTCACCCCCCTTTGAAAGTGGTATCCGCCTCCACACAAAACCATTCCCCCACTAACCTTTAGCTTATCCGCTTCCCACTCCCGCCATGCCACGTCCTCACTAACCTATCCACCCCCCATCCAGTCGCATTCACTCTCGCCAAGATGGTTGTTTCACCATGAATAGTCGGGTTGTTGTCCAACGAACCCGCGCCACCCCAACGTCTCACCAATCACGAGTTAGAAGAAAAATTCATACTTGCTACAGAGTTTTACTGCACTCATGTGGACTAAATATTGCAGAGACTGAATTTTCCAAGAATTACAAAAATCACAGGTTATCACAGGAGAACTCTTGTTCACCAGAGGTATCAACATCTCTTGGCCAACTGGGCCACATTTCACTATCAAATCATTTTGTTAGAAATCTCTCCTACTCTCTCCCTTCCCCAATAACATTTTTTCCCCTCTCTGCTCCCTTTTCTCATATCCCTTTCTCTATTCAAGATTGAAGACAAATTACATAAGATTAACCATGCCTCCTAAGAAGTACTAGGAACCTTTCAACCCCATGGTATACCCATAATTTGACTTAGATCATACAGCCCTCGCAGACCGAGATTACAAAATTCATGAGACAGAGTCAGACCTCAACTTTTTCGATTTCTATTTACGGCTTCAGGACAAATTTCTCAATGAAGACAATGATATGACCTTGTGGGAGACCCATTTTCCCCAGTACATTTTCCCCAAGACCCACAGCTGCCCCGAATTCATCAGAAAATGCCAGGCCTACTATGACATCAATCAGAGGTCCATAGTCACCCCAACAGGAGAAATCATGTTCACCATCAATGCCCATTCCATTCAGCAAACGATGCAGGACCCCACACCTGAACAATCATTCCCCTTTTCTTATGAAGCCCCTAGGGAAATTTACTAGAGGATTGATTTTTCCAATAGAGCCAAAACTATGCAACTTTTCATGGAAAATGATGTACCAATGCCTATCAAAAACCCACCCTACCCTACATCTAGTTTTCTTGAAAGAACCAAGCAAATTTTCACTGTCCTATATTATTTATTAGGCTATCACTCTGATCAGTGGGTTGATGAAGCTGTGATAGGATTTTTGCCCATTATCTCCTCAAAAGCTAAGACCGCCATCATGTTTAATTATGCCCAGTTCCTGACAGATGCCATACATGAACAGTTCTTAAGGTTTCACACAGAGGAGGTTTTCAAATACACCTCTGTGTTAGTGTATATGTTTTTGTATTTCTAGTCCAACAGGTTCCAATTTCATATGGCCAAGGTAAATTAAGATGTTGAGCCCTAGTCCATCATATTTTGGACCACCCTGTTATTTAAAGAACATAAGAACTATACATATAATGAATTTGTAGATTTTTTTGTGCACCCAACCATCAACACAATTAGCAGTGTAGTAGAGCCCAGGAGAAATGAAGAGATCAGGAAAAACATGCAGCTGACAGAGAAGGTGAAGACAACATATTGGTTCTTGTACCAAAATTATACAGAATTCGAGTCAATGGAAGTGAGCTAGCCCCCTAGGAATTTCCAAAATTCCTCTCCATGAGGGTCTTTGCATTGGAGTACATAAGGCAGATGATAGATGCAGATGCGCTCCATTTTATTTCTGCAAAGAATAAGGCTCAGTTGAAGATCAAGACACAAGTTGGGACTTTCATCTGCAACAGTAGAACAACAGGAGAAGAGGTAGATAAAATAATGAAGGGGATGGGTTTCATTCATAGTTTCACTTGGTCTTATGACCCCGCAGGGATTATCTCCAAGAAAATGGTGGAAAACATATCCACACCCTATGTTCATACAAATAGACCTACCATTGAGCAGTATGCCAACCAAACACAATGGGTGTCCAACACCCTCTAAGAAGATGAGGAACAAGTGATCTCCACTTCAAGTATTCAGACCCCAACACCACAAGAAAGGAGAAATGTAGAAGAAAAATAAGACAAAGGTAAATAACCAGAGAAGGAGATAGGGAGAAATAGGCCAAGAGAGGATCAGTCACCTTCGGTGACTGATACCTATAGCAAATATTTCAAGCTAAAATATAGGAAAAGGGACCGAATTCATATGGAGATCGATCAGGAGGATGAATCAGGAGAACAGATAGTGATTCATGTCATGGGTACCCCTAATTCATCATCAATAGGTGGAGATACAATGGCTTCACCTACATCATCAGCCACAATATCTTCTCAGCAACAAGGTCTACAAGCATTTGCTTCCATACTTGCCATAGAAGGCCAAGAGAAGTTTGTCTTTGAGACATTCAAAGAGATAAATTTGAGGAATGAAGTTCCAAAGAACAATACATACAACCAATTCTGGAAGTAGACTTCAAGCTCACAAAGCAGGCTCATGTCCTCTTTTGATACTGAAAAAGGGAGGATGCAGATGTCATTTCTAGAAGCCCTGGTCCCACAGCCTCAAGGAGCAAGAGATTATAAGAAATAATCATTCGATTTTAGTGCTAAGGACATCCATCCTATTGACCAGATGGAATTACATAAGCAGACCAGTGATATGGTAGCCTTAAAATTGACAAGTACTGCTATGATCTTGTCAAAATTGCAGGTGTCTTTATCCAGCACCCAATCACAGCTCAAGATCGAGAGGATATCTGCCATAACTAGAGACTCAAGGATCAAGACTTTAGAAGATATAGTAGTGAAGCTTGGGCATGACCTAAAAAATATTTAGGTTGTGGAAGAGCTGATAAAGAAAAATAATGATGACATAGCAGCCCTCAAGAAATAGCTCAAGATGCCAGTGACAAAAGACCCCTTATCTAAGGGCATTGAGGAAGATGAGGCACAGAAGGAAGAATTGATGAAGCTATTTATCAAACAGTCTGCCCAAATCAAACAAATAGAGAATGAGATGGAGAAACTACTGAAGGAAAAAGAGGAAGTAGCTCGAGGGACACTCATCCCCTTAGAATTTGTCCCCATCTCATCCATTCCATTAGTTGCTCCAGCAATTGCTGGAGCATCTAATGGGACAGATCAATTGCCCAAGGAAATGGAGAGCATGAGCCTACAAAAACAGGAGATCAAGAAGTTGGAGGCACAAATCAGCATCTTGGGGGATCAAAAGGCCAGATCAGAAAATTCCCATGAGATAGCCAAGAAACAGATAAAAAGGTTGGAGAAAGAAGAAAAGGATTTCTCTACCAGTAGCATATTGGGTCAAATGAAACTGATAGTTTGGGGAAGAATAATAGAGATAGTGGATGGAATGTGGCATTCCATCCACATTGTTTTTTAACAGAAGGAGCTAATTGACAGATGCAAGGTGGCTATTGATAAAGCCAATCAGGAGTTGGGAAATATGCCAACAATAGCCCCCAAGATCATAAAATTTCTGAACTCAAAAACCAGTTTTAAGATGGAAGAGTTGGATATACAGGAAGAGATAGAAACCATCCTAGAGGTAAGAAGGGTCCTCACCAAAAGGAATTTAGTGACACAATTGGAAGAGAAGTTTCATGAATTGGACATGGCCATTGGCAGATTCCTGAACAAGATTGAGCCCCTTAGGGCCAAAGGATTGCCCTCACTGTATGTGATCAACAACAAGCTAATATAAAAGGGATATTACATGACTAAGCTCAGGGAAGTGGCTAAAGATACCACCTAATTTACCAAAATTAAAGGAAACGTGACTGGGAAGGTTTTTTTGGATCTCTTAAGCAACGATATCTTCATTCAACATGAGTTGAAGCATGCTTTCCCCACTAGGCCTACTTTTAGCAAATACACAGAGGTGGATGAAGTGTACAGACAGGTCATAGGTAAGAGGATTCCCAACAAGAAGGAGTGGGGAAAATTGTGCATGTACCAAGACTGAAAGGGCACGATGGACACGTCAACACGGCCACCTAGTGATCTGAAAATCCAATGTCACGTCATATTTAATAATTTAGTAGCGATGACCCAAAAAAGTAGAGCCAAATTTTAAGGCCGCTAGTGTTTCCTTTTTGTGACCACCTCAGCCACCTTTAGCCTACTTTTTTTATTTACGAAGATTTGTTGAAGTTAATGTTATAGTCAGAAGTTAATTTTACAGTCGGCGTTTTGCTAGAGATATTTTTTGTTTGAGGCCTTGCATGGCCACAGTTTTCAAGTTCTAATTAAATTGTAGTTAATGAGGATTACCAAAGTAGATTAGGGCAACCAGCATAGTTGCAGTTAAATACTGCTTGTCTTTTCATTATCAAGGGTTGGATCTCGTTATACTCTCTGTCATAAAATATCATTGTATTGGAGCACTATATTTTTGCTGAGCATCAATAATAAGAGATCGTTCATAGGATTCCTGAGATATGTTAATGGTGATGTTTCTTCTATGTCTTTCATGTTGTTCATCAATTTACCTGATTGTAAAACATAAAATTTAGATTAATATTTGCTGAGAGAGCACCTTAATTTTGTTTGTGTTTACTATATTAATGTTTTCTTCTGAAGTATGGTTAGATAATTCTTAAATGATATTTAGCTATTACTGAACTCACTACTTTCTTTCATCTCATATTCAGACTACCAATAAGATCCAATCAGCATAGTTAGCTTTCCCTATGAATGCCCTTGAAAATTTGATGCACAATTCGGCCTTTTATGACTCCATAGCCCAATGGATTAAGATCTACAACTCTATCTGTGCAAAAACATAACCAATCAAAAAAAAAAACCCTCATATCAAAAGCCTAATATCAACATTTATAACCATCATGATAAATCATAAAAAACAGAGAAAGCCCTCTCTGAGTCAAAGAAGGCTAGGTCCTAGAATCCAAAGCGGTTTGATGTTGTCATCTATCATTTTTTCTTTCTAATATTATAAATTATAGGGCCGCAACAATGTCTTTACCTCATAATGGAAGCATTGTGACTATTGACCATATTTCGTTTATTGGTATTAATTCAACTACCAACCATATGACATCCCTGAATGTTCCTTATATGGAAGTGGTATCAACCTCACCATGGGTTAATTATGTGGAAGTGTGTCCCATGCATTTAGTTACCGATGCAAGCAATCCTCTCACTATTTTCTTGAGTTATTTTGACTTAGATCCATTAATTGACATGGTCCACCCTTCAGTGGGGACATTTGAACCCAATTTCTTATCCCCATTGATTTTATTAACATATGTTTCTTCCAGAGAACTATTCTTCCTTCTAATGAAGACCTCTTGGACATTTGAACCCAATTTCTTATCCCCATTGATTTTATTAACATATGTTTCTTCCAGAGAACTATTCTTCCTTCTAATGACGATCTCTTGGAAGCCATGATCAAGGAGTATTGATTGGCATGTGTTTCTTCCAAATGGAAGCCATGATCTAGGTTCCCATGAGGATGGTCCTTCTACTATGTCAACCTCATTAAAAAATTAGATAAGTCTCCATGTGGATGGTTCTTTTACTGTGTCAACCTCGTTAAAAAATAAAATAGGTGCTTATGAGGATGGTTATTTTACTATGTCAACCTCGTTAAAAAATGAAATAGGTTCCCATGGGGATGGTTCTTTTGCTTTGTCAACCTTGTTAAAAAATGAATTAGGTCACTATGATCATATATATTTTCCTATGTCAAGTTCGTTAAAAAATGAAGCAAATCCTCCCCTCATTGAGTTGACTCTTTGACTAGATCTCGTAAATGTTAAGTCGAGTCTTTTATTTTATCTCGTAAATGTTAAGTCGAGTGTTTAATTTGATCTCATAAATGAACCTTCATTCCATACAGCTATTAGTAACCAATATTATACTTAGGTGAATGAAATGAAGCTCGAGGGGCATGTGCCCTTGCTTGGGGGTCATTGAAACCTATCTTAAGCATAGTTATTTCTTTGTTTCAAACTTGTGTAAAAATTAAACAAACCAATCTCAAGCATATTTTTCCTATGTTTCAAGCTTGTGTAAAAATGAAACCACTCTCAAGCATATTTTTCCTATGTTTCAAGCTTGTGTAAAAATGAAACCACTCTCAAGCATATTTTTTCTCTATTTCAAGCTTGTATAAAAATGAAACCTATCTCTATTCCATTTCAGTTATTATTTTCAAGACTAGTTAAAATCATGAAAATAACGAGCTTCCTTTTATCTCTTTCATGCTCCTAAAACACATAAAAATGTCAAGTTCTTTCCATATTTTCCTTCTCATAAATTAAATTGAAATTCGGCCATATGAGTACACTTTTATCACTTTTTCAGACTCGTTAAAACTTACGAAAAAGTGAAACCCTGGAGTTCTCTTTTAATCCCTTTTCAGACTCTATAAACATGAAAATATGGCTGAGTACTTGAATATTCTAACTTTAAAAAGTAAATGAATTGTCGTCTATTCATTATAAGTTTAACCCTTTTTCGGACGAAACTAGACTATTTACAAAAAGGTATCCGTTGATTAATCATGGTCTATAAAGTTCACTCCTGCATTATTTTCTCCTTTTTCTAGCTTGAGAGACTAAATTTATGAAAAATGACATCATGGAGTTTACATATGTTTTTCTCTTGACTCCCTAAAATGAAAAGAACCGAGATTTACTTTCTTCGGCCTCGTTAAACTTTACGTTGAATGAGCTGAATGAGTTTTATTTTCTTGTCTTTTCTAACTATTTAAATATAAAAATGACATCGATTTATCCATTCACTAATCTCTTAAAATTAAAATAGTGTAGGAATCATCAATCATGATGAGACAAAACTAATCCTTCCTACAGTTTTTTAAAAATAATCCGAAGGATGAACTTATAGGACAAGAAAATGTTATCCTCCTCGATATTTCATAAAAATAAAGAGTTACTTGCCAATAACAGTGGGGGAAATTTTGGGAGGAATGTTATTGTTGTATTAGGAAAGGCAGTATGTCGCTCTTGAACATGACACTCCATCACCTTTGTTGTCCAGGTTAGGAAATCCACTTGTCTCACAACTAATCAAACTTCATTGAAGGTCTTCACTTGGTTTTGGGAATTATTTTTTAGTCAAATACTACCAAGTCGAAATTATTTTTCATCGATATGTTTAAGAGAATTCCAACCCCAGTCAAAATTAACTTGTAAATCATAACCTTCAATGGCATCGTCCATCCCTGAGTTACTCCTGAATCACTCCATTTTTTCTTAAAAACTTAATACATGTTTCATGTCATTGATGGAGGATACATCAAGGCCCTCCTGTGATGGGTTGGTTCTTGTCGACGTCGGCTCATTATCTAGGAAATTGGATTAGAGACCCCCTTTCAATACCTTGGAGTCTACATACCTCAATTGCGGGTTTCAAACTTTCGACGACATGTTCTTATCATTTGCCTTCGATCTAATGATTCTATGAGTGTTCGCCTCAAAACATTTAATCTAACTTCATATATTGTACCATAGTACCTTTATATAAATTGACATTATTAATGGTTTCTCCCGCACCTATTAATGGTTTACATCATTGATCAGTAATTAGGTGGTTTCTACCATGTTTGACCTAAGAACATTTACTCACATGGTTAGATTCGTACTATGGATCGAGAGATGGAGATTAAGACCCTGGATCTAGTTTCATCCATCCAAGCTATGTGGAATTATTAAATATTCTTAATTGAAAACATAGATTCATTGATGATTGTGCCCATACTATGTATTCTATTTACATGGATCTTCATATGTATTTCCATACTTCTTCCTTAAGATACTTGTACTCTATGGGAATTTCTACCTCAATGATGTTTATATGAAAGCATGATATGGTAATCCTTGATTTTTTGTTTCAAGTCTTCAACCAATTGGTCCCTAATCTAGACCTTTGACATGATAAAGCACTTCAGCCATCAAACATGTTTTCTAGATTTTCACTTTAGGGGGCAATCCATTACACTAAATGTTTTCACCATGATTTTTGATTTGGATCTCTCACCATCCAATGACTGTCTCAAGTGAATCCCCTATGACGCTTGAAGTAAAAAAATACCGGGGACAAAAGGAACTTTGGGTTGCACTACTTAAAAATGATTTTTGAGCATATGCACAATTTCCCTAACCATTACCCGCACATGTGCATGTTTTTATCATTTTGGCCTATGCAATTCTGTGCACTCTATTCCACTATAAAGTGTGTAATCATGTCCATGTAAGTAAAAAAAAAAATTATAGAAGCTTTGATGGAGGAATATTATCCAAATTAGAAACCTAGAACCACTACATACATGCGCGTCATCCCTTAGATCATGGAACTAATCTCCTCCTCTTAAGCATAATATTCCTTGAGAAGAGGAACTAGAAACTTCCTCCTCTTGCCTATAAATTGAGCACGGGACTAGAGGATGAGGAGAGACTTGGATTTTTAAGCTTATGTTGTTGGTTTGGGTTCTAGAGATTTTTTCATAAAGGGAAGGAACAAAGACCATTGGAAGAGGCTTGTGACATCAAGGAAGCCAGGTTTTAAGCTTGTTCTCCTTTCAATTCAATACAGAGTAATTTTTATTTCCTAATTGCGTCTATTTTGATTTTATTTGCAATATTCCTTGATCACTTGCATGGTTTATAACTTATTATTGATTCAATTATATGGTGTATGATAAATTAGGGATTTTATTTACCTTTTATTTTATATGTGAGATACTTTGATCCCTTTGAATGTTTTTTTTTATGCATATCCCTTTTGGAGCATCATGGAGATGTTGTGGAAATCATTTGGAAAGCCTATTAGGAATTGAGGAAAATATGGTTGTGGAAAGAACTAAAAGGACTTCTACAAGCACATCGCTAATAGGTAAGTGATTCTTTGCATACTACATGTTTCATGTTTCGAGTTATAGGCTAAGGAAAGGTAGTAATTATTTTGATGTTTCTTACTAGGTTTTGTTGGAAATCTAGGGAGATTTCTTCTATCTGGATTAGAAATTAGTATGCCTAGCACTATGAAATTCGATCTTCACCCAAGGTGGATCACCCTCTGGCTGAAAAATACCAATATGCACTCTAATATTAAAGGTGTAACCCTTTAGTATGCAACACATAACCATGATTTCCAACTTAGATTTAACTCCTTTTCCATTAATAGAGCCCCAACATTATAGAAACTTTACATTCTCCATCTCTGAGTGAATGTGGTTTCTTGCATGAATTTTCAATTCTTCTACATGTACAAAAATTTCTTATTTTCACTTTCCATCCAGTTCATTAGTGGATTTAACATTTCTTGGAAAGAACAAATCACGTTATCGCTTCTCTTGAAGGAACAAACCTTTTTCCTTTATGGGTTATTCTTTTCTAGAAAAATAATTTGGAGGTGTAAGATTTAGTGGAAGATGAAAAACTTGATCTCTATCCATAGATGGCCCTCATCTTCTGTCCATATTTTCCTAATGAAAAGAAGTGATTCAAGTTTGGTTAACTTTAATTTTAAATATTTCAAAAAATTAATAAAAATTAATGCTTAGATAAAATAAATAAGTCTAAAATGATAGTGTTTGAACTTAGCTTTGATAATAAATGTAACACCACTTTAAGTTTTAATTATTTAATTTAAATACTTGTGTTCAAACTATAACTAAATTTAAGTTATATATTAAGCTTGTGTTCAATCAATATTCACAACATTGCATTGAGTCATAAAGTAGTTTTTAATTTCTTTTTAATTCTTCATTAATATATTAATTGAGAAATGTTTCGAAACCTTCTAATAGTCTTCATAATGTAACGATATTCTACCTATTGAACATAGTTGGGTCTCCCATTATTTGTGACTCATAGTTTTAATATATTTATTATCATACAAGTCTACCTTTTTTTCTTCTCAAGATTCAAAGTAGAACCATAAACTATAATTACGACTATATATATTTATAGTCATTATGATCAAATTGTTAGTTATGAATAAATAGAGTATATAATATTAAATTTCCCAGACATGCTTCTATTTTTTATTCTTGAATGGCATGTAATATTTTTGGTAGATCCTATAAGGGATTCCAAGTCGATGTGCCGCTAATAAAGGATTGCACTTTTATTTATAACTTTTTTTCCATTTGAAATTAGGTGTTAGTTAAGGGGGAGACACCCATGCATCTCAACCTTTCATCTTTGTACACTCTTAATATTTTCCAATTTGAAGAGTACGAGTTTGCCAATTCTAAGAGTACAATTTTCCCAATTTTAAGAGTACGAGTTTTCCAATTCTAAGAGTACGAGTTTGCCAATTCTAAGAGTATGATTTAGCTCAAGATTGTTGAAGACTCCAAAGTGGTAGTAGATTGGTTTAATGGTATGGAAAATTTAGAATGAATGGAACTTTATCCATGAGAGTGGTATATGTGTGAGCTACAAGAATTCTTTGCTTCAATTTTGATATGTTAGAAATTAATTAACAGAGAAATGAAATATACAAAATATTGTAGAAACACAAATACAAAAGCGCATAAAATAATAGAGACACAAATATACGTGGTTCACCTAATTTGGGCTATGTCCAAGGAGAAACGATCATTCCTTCCTTTTATATTATGTAGTGAATTTAAGAGATATAGCCTACATCAAATCCACTATAATTTATTGTTTGCTCTCACACAATCTCCTCTCTCTTTCTTGCTTACAATAATAATACCCAAATGCAATACCATTCCCTGATATAAACCGAGGGGTTTCCTTCTAGGGAAAAACCCCTAAATTAAACATATATTTTACCATTAGATCATCAACCTAATGAACCACCTAGATTGACTATGAAATTAAAATATTTTACAAGGAAATTTTTCATCTATTTTGTGCTTCAGGGATGCTGCCTTCGAACCCCCGGCAGGGGGAGAGGGGCTCCAAACATGCAATCACCCCCCATGGACCCCCCAGAAAACAACAGTGAGGGGAAAATCCAACCCAAACACCCCCATCGGGGATTGGGATCCAAACATGTCTTAAACATGACCTATGAATCAAGAAGATAATCAAGTTCCACATCCAACAATCTCCCACATGGAGACTAATTATATTAACTCCATCATTGCTTCACTTTAGAAAATAATTACACTTTGGACTCGGCTGTTTCTCATCTTCATAATTATTCTTGAAGGCCAATTGAAACTAAGAAGAATCTTATTTTATCCTTGGTTACAACTTTTGTTAACATATCTACAGGATTCTGGCTAGTGTGTATCTTTTCCACCTTCAACTTTCCATCTTCCAACACTAATCGTATGAATGGTACTTAAGTTGTATATTTTTAGTCTTGGAATGAAATTCTAAGTTTTTTGCAAGTTGAATGGCACTTTGGATGTCACTATATAACCTCCTCATCTCCTGCTTCTTGTCCAACTCTTCCATAAACCTTTGTAACCAAATGAGTTCTTTACAAGTCTCTTGTTGCAGCTGTTGTAACCACCCTCCAAAAATTTTCCCATGCTTTAATTTTGGAGCCTCCATTTTGCTTGCAGTAGCTCATCATTCATTTTCGTCAATTATTCATGCTATCTTGAGACTTATCTTCCATGCAGTTCTTGTTATGTCTTGTTTTGATCCCGACTGGAATTTTTTCAAACACAAGCCATCTCTTGCCTTGACTTTACAACTTTTCCAGTCTTCCCTTCAGAATTTGCATAAGCATTAGGGGAATTTTGAGGTCTAAAATGGGCCTCTTAAGAAAAATTTACAACCAAAATACACTTTATAAGAACCAATAAGATTAAATATGATGATGTCAACTATGGGGGATGATTCACCATTTTTAGAGTAAAAAAGTACAAATATTAAAAAATAATAAAATAATAAAACTACTTTTTCAACTCTTATTTCCAACTTATCTCCCTAAGGTTTTACTCAAATTTCAAGCGTGAGTACTCCTTGGATGCAAAATTGAATTCCTCATACAATGAGTACCCATGTTTCATACTTTTGATGAACCCTCTTACATGAAAAATGAGAAATACATGAAAACACATGATTACAATCACATTTTTCATGTATTTCTCATTTTTCGTGTAGTAGGGTTCATCTAAAGTATGCAACATGGGTACTCCTTGGATGAGGAATCAAATTATGCATCCAACGAGTGTTTCTACTCGAAATTTGAGCAAACCAACAGGAAGATAAGTTGAAAATACGAGTTGAAAAAATAGTTTTTCCTTTTTTCCCTCTAAAATTTGATGATGTAATCTAATCTTATTTTATTGTTTCCACTATTATTTTATAATTTCCTTACGAGGCCCATATTATACCTCAAAATTCCCTTAATGATTAGAAGAGATGTCTCTGTTGAGGATCTGAATTGTGCAATCCAAAGAGGAAGGCCATCCTTGAGCTTATAAATTGTTCAATCTTGGAAGGTAGCCTAGCATTGAGCTCAGAAATTGCGCAAAATCTATCCTTCTCCTCAGAAACTGTGCAATTCACTAACGTAAGGAATTGGAAAAATCCTTGAGTCTGGGAATTGTGAAATATCCCTTACCAGTGTGAAAAATAAGTTTCCTAAAAAATTAGAGTTAGCATCCCTAAAAAATAGCAGTTAACCAATTAATTTCTAGTTCAGTCCACTGAGATGTTAATTGTGACTTTTAGACAATTGGAACATTTTCCTTGATTTTAGGCATGTGCATCAGAAACCCTAGCTCGTCTAGATATATATAATAGTTTCCCCTAGAGCTCATTTTCACATTCTATCTTGGAGATCTAGCTTTCCTAAGGAGATCAAGGAACCTTTGATAAAGTTTTCATCACTTTTTTGGGGGAGTTTTGCTTTTGTCTTCTTTTGTTGCTTTTCTGACACTTTTTGTCATTTGACTTATGTGAGTGTTGTTTTTCTTATTTCTCTTCATATTTTCTAGCATTTTAACTTATATTAATGTGTACAAGTGTTGTTTGTATTTGTCGTTCGCTCTTTATAATAATCACATTCGCTTCTTATTTTTTTTCCCATTAGTGGCTGTCATTTCAACGACTCCCTATGAGTGTTGTTCCTTTTGCATATTAATCTTCTGCACTTGGTTTTCAATGATATATCTTTCCTTAGGTACATATGCAATATTACTTTCATTTTCATTTAGATCTGCCACTTTCCCATCCTCTTCCTGGGCATATCTTCCCTTTATTTGGCCAACAGTTTCCATGATCAACTAGGCATTACACAACTCCAAGGCTCAGATCTTGTGCTTGGCATCAAAGACTCTACAATGTGTAGTCCCTAGCTTGCCCAACTATGCATTGTGCAATTAAAAGGCTCAAGCCTCAACCTTGGCCACTAATACTATGCAATGTGCAATCTTTCCATGAGTCTGCCCAGGTTGAGACTATACATTGCATAGTATCAAGCCTCCAGCCTCTCCCTTGACTATTCA
The DNA here is from genome assembly GCA_034641835.2 of Pinus albicaulis. Taxonomy (NCBI): domain Eukaryota; kingdom Viridiplantae; phylum Streptophyta; class Pinopsida; order Pinales; family Pinaceae; genus Pinus; species Pinus albicaulis. Next base: position 52,382 of record JAXQQM020072805.1, read on the forward strand.
TATTACACAATGCACACTTCATGTGGGAATATTTTGGCCTCATGAAGTTTTTCCACAAGTGCATTTCCCTCTTGTAAGTACTGCAGTTTTTGAGCACTTATCTTGATTATTTACCATCACCATGGCTCCCAAGATATCCATCTCAAAGGCCACTACTAAAAGCAACATTGGAGAGGAATTTGAGAGTACTTCAGTGAACTCACCAGTTTTCTTAGACTCTCAGTTGTGAAATATTTAGACATTATAAGGCAAAAAGTGAATGAGGTATTCTCATCAAAAGGCTTCAAAGCAGATCTTAAATACCGGTAGGTGTACATAAATGTCCAAACATCGGGGTTACACAAGACTACATGCAAGTACCTAGTTTTTCCATCTGCAGGCATCATCAGCTAGATACTTTCACATACAGATAACAAGCACATGACTCTACTTGAATGATTCATGAGGCACAATACTTGCTAAGGTTTTGCAAATGGGGTAGCAAGCTAAGTGGGCTTGATTGTGGGAAAAAAATCCACATTTAAGCGCATTTGAGCTAGAGGAGTTCTAGGATGTGTGACCTCCCAGGAAGTCCTAGTTACCGGGTTCAAGCCCCGGAAGTGATGATTGACGCTATGTGATTAATTTCACTAAGTTCAATCCCACATTTTCACCCCTGTGAGCATCACTCGATGCAATGAGTGCTAAGTGGACTATTCAAAAATCATAAGAAATTAGTCAGTTATGACTACCTCTCATGGAAATGGTCATAGATGAATGACTTACTTAACCAGTTGAATCCCCAAAATCAAATCTAATATAATGCACCGCAGAAACCCCTCGTACTTAAATAGAAAGAGTAAAGGGAGCTCTACTTGAATGATTCATGAGGCACAATACTTTCTAAGGTTTGAAAAATGGGGTAGCAAGCTAGGTGGGCTTGATTGTGGGGAAAAACTCCACAGTTAAGCGTGCTAGAGGTAGAGGAGTTCTGGGATGGGTGACCTCTTGGGAAGTCCCGGTTATCGGGTGAAAGCCCCGAAAGTGATGATTGACGCTATCTGATTAATTTCACTAGTTTCAATCCCACTTCTTCACCCCTTTGAGCATCACTCGGTGTAATGAATGCTAAGTGGACTATTAAAAAATCATGAGAAATTAGTCAGTTATGACTACCTCTCATGGAAATGGTTATGGATGAATGACTTACTTAACATAGTTGAATCCCAAAAATCATATTTATTATAATGCACTAATGGTTATAGATGAATGACTTACTTAATGTAGTTGAATCCCAAAAATCATATTTAATATAATGCACTACGGAAACTCGTCGTACTTAAATACATAGAGTAAAGGGAGCTCTACTTGAATGATTCGTGAGGCATAATACATGCTAAGGTTTTTCAATTGGGGTAGAAAGCTAAGTGGGCTTCATTGTGGGGGAAAAATCCACAGCTAAGCATGCTTGAGCCAGAGTAGTTCTGGGATGGGTGACCTCCTGAGAAGTCTTGGTTACCGAGTGCAAGCCTCGGAAGTGATGATTGATGCTATGTGATTTATTTCACTAGTTTCAATCCCAAATATTCACCCTTGCGAGCATCACCCGATGCAATTAGTGCTAAGTGGACTATAGAAAAATCATGAGAAATTAGTCAATTACAACTACCTCTCATGGAAATGATCATAGATGAATGACTTAATTAACACAGTTTAATCCCAAAAATGATATCTAATATAATGCACTACGGAAACCCCTCGTTCTAAAATACAAATAGTAGAGGGAGCTCTACTTGAATGATTCATGAGGCACAATACTTGCTAAGGTTTTGCAAATGGGGTAGCAAACTAAGTGGGCTTGATTGTAGGAAAAAAATCCACAATTAAGCGCACTTGAGTGAGAGGATTTCTGGGATGGGTGACCTCCTGGGAAGTCTTGTTTACTGAGTGCAAGCCTCGGAAGTAATAATTGACGCTACGTGATTAATTTCACTAGTTTCAATCCCACTTCTTCACCCCTGTGAGCATCACCCCATGCAATGAGTACTAAGTGGACTATTCAAAAATCATGAGAAATTAGTCAGTTATGACTACCTCTCATGGAAATGGTCATAGATGAATGAATTACTTAACACAGTTGAATCCCGAAAATGATATCTAATATAATGCACTGCAGAAACCCCTCATTATTAAATACAAAGAGTAAAGGGAGATCTACTTGAATGATTAATGAGGCACAATACTTGCTAAGATTTTGAAAATGGGGTAGCAAGCTAAGTGGGCTTCATTGTGGGGAAAAAAATATGATGTTAAGCGCAATTGAGCCAGAGGAGTTTTAGGACGGGTGACCTCCCCGGTGGTCCTGGTTACCCGGTGCAAGCCCTAGAAGTCATGATTGATGCTATGTGATTAATTTCACTAGTTTCAATCCCACTTCTTCACTGCTGTGAGCATCACTCGATGTAATGAGTGCTAAGTGGACTATTCAAAAATCATGAGAAATTAGTCAGTTATGACTACCTCTCATGGGAATGATCATAGATGAATGACTTACTTAACGCAGTTGAATCCCAAAATCAGAGCTAGTATAATGCACTGCGGAAACCCCTCGTAATTAAATAGAAAGAGTAAAGGGAGCTCTACTTGAATGATTCATGAGGCACAATACTTTATAAGGTTTTGAAAACGGGGTAGCAAGCTAAGTGGGCTTGATTCTCGGGAAAAACTCCACAATTAAGCGCGACTGAGGAAGAGGAGTTATGGGTTGGGTGACCTCCTCGGAAGTCCTGGTTATCAGGTGAAAGCCTTGGAAGTGATGATAGATGTTATGTGATTAATTTCACTAGTTTCAATCCCACTTATTCACCCCTGTGAGCATCACCCGATGCAATGAGTGTTAAGTGGACTATTCAAAACTCATGAGAAATTAGTCAGTTACAACTACCTCTCATGGAAATGGTCATAGATGAATGACTTACTTAACACAGTTGAATCCCAAAAATCATATATAATATAATGCACTGCGGAAACCCATCGTACTTAAATACAAAGAGTAAAGGGAGCTCTACCTGAATGATTCATGAGGCACAATACTTGATAAGGTTTTTCAAATGGGGTAGCAAGCTAGGTGGGCTTGATTGTGGGGAAAAACTCCACAGTTAAACGCACTTGAGCCAAAGGATTTCTGGGATGGGTGACCTTCCGGGAAGTCTTGGTTAACAAGTGCAAGCCCCAGAAGTGATGATTGATACTATGTGATTAATTTCACTAGTTTCAATCCCACTTCTTCACCCATGTGAGAATCACCCGATGCAATGAGTGCTAAGTGGAATATTAAAAAATCATGATAAATTAGTCAGTTATGACTACCTCTCATGGAAATGGCCATAGATGAATCATTTAATTAACGCAGTTGAATCCAAAAAATGATATCTAATATAATTCATTGCGGAAACCCCTCGTACTTAAATACAAAGAGTAAAGGGAGCTCTACTTGAATGATTCATGAGGCACAATACTTGCTAATGTTTTACAAATGGGGTAGCAAGCTAAGTGGGCTTTATTGTAGGTAAAAACTCCATAGTTAAGCATGCTTGATCAAAATGAGTTCTGGGATGGGTGACCTCCCGGGAAATCCTGGTTACTAGGCGCAATCCTCGTAAGTGATTACTAACACTATATGATTAATTTCACTAGTTTCAATCCCACCTCTTCACCCCTATGAGCATCACCCGATGCAATGAGTACTAAGTGGAATATTCAAAAATCATGAGAAATTAGTGAGTTACAAATACCTGTCATGGAAATTGTTAGTATGATTCTTTCGTCGTAAAATATCAATTTAGCTATGCATCAAGTAGCCCTAACATCAAGTATGGCTCCAAAATATCCTTAATTTTGCTACATAAAATTAGATCTAAGCATAAAAGATATTAAGCAGATAAGATATAAAATATCTCCATACATCCAAAGAACAAGATAAGAACAATGTATAAAAAGAATCTTATATTATATTAAAGAATGGGGCACCTGAGAGGAAAACAAGAAAGGTGTTTTCCAGTTCTCCTCAGTGGGATGGGTTCTTGGAAGTCCTCAGTGTTTGAGATCTAAAATTCCTCTCTTTGATTAATGTGGAAAACCCTAACAAACATGGAACTCAATGGGAGTTCAAAATGCAAACAAATGGAAATGGTGACCAAGAGTAGATCTAGTGTAATCTAATGCAATGGAGGTGACTAATAAATGGGGAAAACCCTTCTATTTATAACAAAATATTGGGGTGTTCTAGAACTTGGTGCATGAATAAAATATTATTAATCACATTCTAGAATCACCCTTTAGGAATATTTTATTATATTTGTTGGAGGGAAAAGGGTTTTTGACTTGGGTCAATTCCTTTATTTATAAATAATAAATAAATAAATGATTTATTTATTATTCAAGGGAAATGAGGGGAATAAATAATGGTTTATTTAAAAATGATTTAGTCAAATTTAACTAGGAATAGTATTTAAATAATGATTTAAATAACTTATTCTTAGGAAATAATTAAATAAATAATGATTTATTTAATTGATTACCTTGTTTTGGGTTAAATATGACCAAGAAATGTAAACGAATGTGGTGAAAGCGATTTTACTTGGGGTAAAATTAGTCTTACATGGTGTACTTGGGTTTATCTAACGATAATGGGTTAGATGACAAAAAAATGGTGTAACATATTGCCCCCCAACATACGAGTGTTAGGAGAAAATCGTATGACCAAAGTACGTTGTAAGAACTAAATCACTAAACAACAAGATAGAAATGAAAGAGAGGAATGTAAGGTAATCTAAAGTGGTGGAGGACTAGACCCTGAGGAGACGATACTTATAGGTGCAACAAGTCTTTATGAAGTGGTACCAGTGCTAAAGGCGGTGGGGGAGGCATACCTATGCCCGCCGAGACAAAGTACAAAGAATAAGGTGCCCGGAAAACCATGGAACGCAATAATGAAGCATGTGCTGGCCTAAACATGAGCCAGATAAATAACATGATAAATCCCACATACATGTGATGCCTGGAATAATCGTCAGGACTTATACAATAATATGGTAGTACATGAGATGTAAATACGCCCAAATGCCCCCTACACGCGGGGAAGTGCTCGCAAAATTTTACGGATACGTGCAAATCGAAGAGGCGCTGCAAGCGGCTGAGGCCGATATCATCATATGAGAGGAGTTGCATCAAGGGCTGAAATGAAGGCATCCGGGCATGTGGGGGGCTACCTGCAGGGCACCCCCTCATGACATCTCACACATGCCCGAGAATCACCAATAGTTGTTGCTGCGTCACTGGACTATCAAGTGTATAGCTCACGATCATGCTGAAAAGAGCTCGAACCAAGGTACACTGCCCCCTAGACCTGGCTTCTGGAGTAAATGAGCTGATGTTGACAGAAGTAGGTCTACCATAGGTGAGGAAATAAGGGAATCTCAACTAAGGCACGGCAGGAAAGAGTAGAGCGACTAACAGAAAGATACTGATGATGATGATGAAATGGGGGATACTGAGTAGCGGATGGACAACTTCCCTTGTTAGAGCATAAAGGGCATGAATGGCTTGGTAGCGACTGACACAATATCATGAGGGATAGAGGAAAATGGGACTGACGGCCATAATGTGTGACACAAGAGAGGGACCAAGCAATGAAGGATGGAGAACTATGGCGGGGTACAAAGGGACGCGAGATAGACTCCGGGACTAATGATGACTCAACTCGGATGCTCTAAACAAGGGCGACGTGATGGTGCTGCCATATAGTAAAGGTCCGATGGGGAACCATAAAAACATTAGTACAATAGGGTATCTCATGACGAGAATCAACATGAACAAAGATAGGTAAGGAGGCAAAGTGGTGCCCCCGGTACAAGTGTTGTAAGTGAAGAAATTCGATTTGGAGGAGAGATGAAAAGGGCCTTCATGGAAAAAATGTGGCGTGGTGAAGTGTCAGAACACAAAAAACTGACAGATACCCATTTGAGTGCTCGATGAGAGCTTTCCAACGGTGTGGACGGTGTGTCAAACGGGGCTATGGTTTGGTCGCAGCGGGCGAAAGAAAAAACAGGGGTTTTCTTCTAATAGGGAGTTTTCCCTCCAAAATCATTCATTTGCTTGTGTAGCTATGGTGAATGTGGAGAGGAGAGAAGGCCCTAAATCTTGCGGCGATCGTAGCGGACAAACCGACCGTTGGAATTGCAATCCGTCAGTGGCAGGTAAGAGGCCTAATCCTAAGCTTTGTTTTTGATGGATTGAAGTTACAGATTAGGGTTTTAAATTCCAGAAACTGCCCCTACTTCCTCATTACGGTCGGGTCACACTTTTTGGGACAAAATCTGCGACCTGGGATGCAGGTTTTGGCCTAAAAAGTGCGACCTGGCCCAGGTTTGGCCCAAAAAGTGCGACCTGCTAGGTGTGGGAGGTTTCAGTGCTGTTATGGGCCGAAATTCTGCTGTGGTGTAAGATAATACAATTTTGTTGATCTGGAGGCTGACAAAAATGATGTTTTTGTGCAGATATGGCAGATACACGAATAAACTGGAGAGAGAGAGAGAGACTTAGGTACACTACGGACGGAGATCCAGGCAGATCAGGGTGTCCGTCATGCACTAGCTAGACATGGGGTTCTGAAATTTTTGGAGAACCCTTGGATGAGGGCTGCAGAGCCCTTGTTGGCCCAGATTATTAGTTATTAGGATCCGGATCATGAGGCATTTGTAGTGCAGGGGCACAGGATCGAGTTGACGGTCCAGGATTTGTATTTCTTGACTGTTCTCCCACCATTAGGGATGGTGGGAAATACGCAGCCAGTGTTACCACGGGGGCGTAACATTATGGAGTTTGTTGAGCGACATTGTCGGCCAAGTGTCCGAGTCAAGGGGACTCGGATATCCATTGGGGATCTAGAGAGGTTGGAGACCCGGGCAGTGGCCGCAGCAGTGTTGTGGATCTTGGGCAGTCAGGCACTCCATCACATCACTGGAGGGCAGATGATGATTGTAGAGAGTGTGTTGGGTGGGACCTACTATGGGTGGGCCCAGATGATATTGGTGTCGCTGAAACGACAGTTGTCGTTATGTAAGCGACAAGTGAATCATGATTGTGCATATGGGATAGTATTGTGCTCTTTCTTCTTTGGGAAGATCCTGACCATACGACCTCGTATACAGTTGCCTGATGGGGGCCTGAGAGAGCCCCAAATGCGTCGGTGGGGACGACTACTGAGTAGAGAAGGAGGAGGGGCGATCGGGAGGGTGTTTCGACCAGAGTTTTTTGCCCATTGGGACCAGATGTCGTTATACATAGACGACTATCCCTATAGTGGGATGAGTTATTAGGGAGATCCAGACTTGCCGCTGCCACCTGGTCGAGTATGGGGACCGGATGGTAAGTGAAAAGTAACTAATCTGTTATGTTCCTTTTTATAGTTTGTGACTAGTATTCATGGTACTAATCCTTATATTGTTTAGGATGCAGATATAGCTCCGGTGAAACTGGTCGGATATATGGGATGACCAGCAGCAGCAGGTGCTACAGGCACACGTGGATCAAGGACAGGATAGAATGAAGAGATGGCCGCACTGGTGGAGGACCTCCGTCATAGATGTGAGGGGTTGCTGACCGGTGTGTCAGAGTGTGGATGGCAGGATTTAGACGACTGATACATAGAGCTATGTATTGGGCTCCCCTCGTAATGGCGAGGGATCATGCAACGCATGGCGATGGCCGGGCAGACGATGCATGATTTACGAGGTGTGGGAGTAGAGCCGTTGGCATGGGATCCTCCGGAGAGTGACTAGGTGTGGGGCAGGTGGTGCCCCTTAGTAGTGATGTAGGGGAAAGTGGTGCCCCCATTGTTGTAGTAGTTGTTTTTGTAACATGCTATGGGCATGTCATATGTTTCAAAGTATATGGACTTTTAAAACACATGGTATATATGTATGAGTTTTATGCGGATTTTGTGGATTCTATTGTCTTATGTGTGATAAATGCCAGTCTAGAACATGGTTTGCGATCTGATCTACGTAGTGATTGTGACTTCTAGGGATGTGGTTGAATGAAATAAATATAAATACTCGTATCAAAAGTCTCACCCGTAAATATTGTCTAAACAAGATAGGATTATGCACACGGTAGACGCCATTAAGTTGTAAAACAATAAGCAGGGAATCTAAATAAACTTGCAGATGGAGGATGCGATGGGAGCGAGCATCAGCTAAGAAACCACGAACGACATCATACTCGGCCTGGTTATTGGTGGCGGTGCCAATGCAGACACCATTGGCAAGGACAAGGGTATGCACAGGGGTAAATATGGCCCAAGCGGCTAAGGCGAGGTTTCGGGAATACCAACTTGTGCCATCGGCGTAACCAATGTAATGAGTGGACGAGAGGGTTGAGGGAACAGCATCACAAGATAAGAGAAGAGAGGAAGATCGGGGACTTGTGTTCTGACGTACATCATAGAGACGGATGGGAGTATCGGGGTTAGATGAAGAGAGGGGAAGGTGGTGGAAACCGCAAGAGGCTGCAAAGCTACGGAGATCATCGTTCATGGAGGAAAGGTGCAGAAATGGGTCATCAGGGGAGATGACAGAAGAGCAAGTAAAAATATGGTCAAAACATGAAGAGCCCAAGAATGGCGCTGAAGGGGGATCAGAGGAGAAAGGCGGAGTGGATACGGAGGGGATGTTCTCCGAGGTTTGGGCGGATGATGATAGGTACAAGAGAGGAGCAGCAGATTCAGACATCTCAAAATCATGGGGAGGGATGTCAATGGTGGCTGGAGGATCCTTGAGTAAACTCGATGCATACTGAGCAAGGATGGGCAAGGCGGATTGATTCTGTTCCACTTCATACTCGCGGATGACCTATAAAGAGGCGCGGTAATGCGTGAGATGAGGAAAATGGTGAGAATAATGGCCATGGACGCCACGTAAAGCATAGGGTTTGTTGGTGCGAAGGGCCTTTGGGTTCTTGCGTATGGGGGTGGAGGAAACAGAGGTTCTCGGGGCTGACGATTCAGGGAATGTGACTTTGACCATGGGTTGGAGATGGGGAAACTCAGGACAGGTATGGGTGGTGTGACCGACAACATCACACAAAGCGGAAGGCTTGGTGGGTGGAGAGGGAGTAGGATTGGGAGTGGTGACTTTATCTTGGGATGCCCCCCTGTGAGTTTTTCTTTTCTTACCCGTAGCAGTCTCAGCATGAGGAGGGTCATGCGACAGGGCTAAAGGTACCGTAGCGGTGGGAGGAGCAACAGGAATCGATTGAGCTGGTGTCACAGCAATGTATGGTTTTGGGTGGTCGGGAGGGGTTTTGGTTGGAGGAGTAAGATACCATACCGGTATGCCCAAAGTTAAATTAGGTAGAGAAAGGGTGGCCATGACAGGAATCGAATAGACACCAGGGGGAGGGCCAAGGAAAGGGATTTGACTGTCGGAGTAATGGCCAGGAGGGATGGTTCCTAAATGGGGGAGACCGGAGGGAACTGAGGTGGGAGGATAAGGAGGTTCTGGGGTGTGAGGGGAAGGTGAAGGACTTGGTGGGAGAGTTGGAAACAGCTGAGGAGAAGGGCGAGTAGTGTTGAGCCTCAAAATTGTGCTTTCCTTCACCTCATTTTACCTCATTTTCCCTTGTCCATTTCTATCTTAGACCCAATTGATCAATGAATATAGTTAAAATTACTTCTAGAATGATTTACATGACTGACTTGTTGAATTTTGTGATTTTTTCCATTGTAAAGCATTTTGACCGGAACTAGCTGTAGAATGCATACATTCCGTAGCTAACCGGCGATTCTGCAGCTGCCTTCATGTTTGAGTATTTTCCAGGTGGCCTCTTGAGAAAAACCGCATATGGGCATGATCCACGTCATGTCTACATGGTTCGTTGCTCATCATGGAGGAAGAAACGAATTCTGGGTATGGTTTTGAACGTGGGGAACACATTTATGAAGGAAGACTTCTATTAGGACTGTCTCAGTCCAGATGTATTTTCTTCCTCACGCAGCCACTTTAAAGAGTCCTAACGTGATTCGGATAAGGAAAGACAGTGTTCCTAAATTGTTGTAATTATTGTTATGTGCATTTGCTTTATAAACTCTGGGGAGACCGAGAGCTATGTTAGAGATTTTATGTTAGATTTGCTGCTAGATTTTGTTTAAACTCTGTGTTACATTCCTGAAAACGCAGAGTGTTATGTTCAAACTATTGCATCGTTAATGGAGCAGACAAAGTTATTTTGAAGGCGTGATTTAATTTGGAGTTGAATGCCATCAAGTGGTAGAGGGCCCCTGCCTCTTGCACGGATTTATTTTGCGTAAATTAGATAAGTTTCCTAGTTGCCTTTACGTTTTGCATTTGAATTAATAGTTGTTTTTATTAGCTACTGTAGTCATACTCATTATAACTCTTCCACAAGAAGATGCTCTTCCAAAAGACTATAATGATGAATGTTGAATGACTATAGTATTGTAGGATTAGGAGTTGAATTTATAGTTGTTTTAACTAGCTAATGTAGTTATATTCATTCTAACTCTTCCACAAGAAGACACTCTTCCAAAAGATTATAATGATGAATGATGAATAGCTATAGTACTGTAGGATTTTGTTGTAGTTTTTGCTGTTCACTATCACAGTTACACTTGTTCTAATCACTCTTCCACAAGAAGAAACTCTTCCAAGAAATTCTTAAGAAGTTCAAGACATGACCGTGATAATGAATGATTTAGTTGTGTGTTTGTACTAAGTATCATCTCGGTTCTTGCTCTTAAACGCTTGCCCAAGACATCATAATGACGAGTAGGGTATGGATATGATATCTTAGTTTTTCATTTGCTTTCAGTCTATTTGCTTACAATTGCACCCAATTACACAGTCATAATTGTTCTATCTCTTCCAAAAGAAGGAACTCTTCCAAAATATCACTAATGATGAACAAACAGATTGTGTAACTTCATAGAATAATGCATGTTAGCATAGTTAGAACGCTCCGGAGTTTCATTGCATTTAACTCATGTTCAGTTACTTTGTTTGAAGTTTGATGATGACTTATAGTTCAACATTGTTCTAGATTAGTGGCATCTTAGGTTCATTCTTAGATTAACTCATTGCACTTGCACTTCATATTCAAATTGTCATCCATTGCACAATAGATTATTTCAGTTATTAGGATTAACAAAACAGCCTTCATTATTCACAAACATCTTTTGTTCTAAAATCTACAAATGATCCATAGTCATACGAACAGAAGACAACATCACGATAAGGTCTGAAGTATCTCTGCAATTTCCTCATCATTTTATAAACAGAGCTCTTCCTCAAAAGAACTACTTTGAAAAAGAAACCAATAACTCTTTGAGTAAAGGTTCTGTGACATTCAATTAAATTGCAGAATAGAACTAGGAATTAGTCATAGAATAGAAGAGCTGAGAACAAAATATTGCATCATTAATGTTTAACTGTTTAGTTAGAGGATTTGCATATTTAGTGATCATTTCTCAAGTTTAGTTTGTGTCATTTGCCTAAAAAGTCATCATCAAGCTTTTGCTTTTATTTAGTCATAGTTTAGATTCTGCTTCAGTGTTTCCAATTGCATTTGCCATTCCATACATTAGGCTTAACTCTTTTTTTTGACCACCAACTCCTTTCCATTAGTTTTCTAGACATTTCCATTGTGAACATAAAAATCACCAAAAGACCAAAAACATCATAAATCATCACAAAAGACCAAAAACATCACAAAACACCACACACAACGCATTAGGAAACAAGCACCTAGGTACATATGGTACACTTCACTTCAACAGTTTACAAATCCTGGTTGACAATTAAATGAGCTCAGTTTAGGAGACTAGATTGAGACCAAACATTTTGGCGCCGTTGCCGGGGAAGTGAAAACTAGGCAACCTTTGTTTCTTAGCATCCAAAAACAATTTTATGCGTAGGGAGAGAGATTCAAGGGGAAGATTTATAAGCAGCAGAGGCAGAAGTTTGATTTCTAGAATACCACTTGTTTCATCTAGACCTAGAACTAGTACACCTTCAACTCAAACCCATCTTCCATCCTTTACTGATCCTGGACTTCTAGAAGATCTAAGGTCATCTATTCCATTAGAGAAACCTTCCACTTCATCCACTGAACCTGCCATAGAAGAAGATCTAAAGACTCCTGTTAGGGACACAAATCTTTCTACTTCCACAAGAGAGTCAACCATGGCAGAAGAAGGAGGAGGAGGAGTTGTTAATGGAGAACACACATTATTTGGAGGAGGTAGAGGTAGAGGTAGAGGAGAAGGAGGAAGAGGAGGTAGAGGTGCAGATGGAGGAAGAGGTAGAATAGGAAGCTCTTTTGGGTTCCCTATACTTGATGAAGAAACCAACACAACCATGAAAAACATTTCACCTTCTGTCCTTCCGAACTTCTATGGACTTAAAACTGAGGATCCTGAAACTTTCTTATTCGAATTTGAAGTGCTGTGTAGAACTTATGACTATCTACAAGATGCTCAAAAATTGAAATTATTTCCTTCAACTCTGAAAGGAGCAGCATTGAAGTGGTTTATGAGTTTAAACATTAGTTCTATTAGAACATGGCAAGACATGAAACAAGCATTTCTAGAGAGATACTTGGATTATTGTATGCCGGTTAATCATAAGGAAGAAGTGTTCAAGATGTTACAAAAAGAAGATGAAAACTTAGAATATTTGTTGGAAAGATTTAATTACAACATCAAAAGGGCAAAAATGGAAAACCTAGATCAAGACACCTTAAAAGCTCTTTTGTTGAAAACAATTAGGGATGAATGGTTGGATATCCTTAACATGATGGGAAAAGGGGATATATCACAGCTCACATTACCTGAAATATCTGAGTTATGTATTAACCTTTCAAGAGGGAAATCTAAAACTGTAAAAGGTCCAAGAGATCCTGCTCTTGCAAGGGCAAGTAAGTCTGCTTCTGGGACAGTAAGTAGGTCAGAAATAGGACATATGCTTGATGATTTCAAATCTGACATCTTAGGGAGTCTTAGTGAACAAATAGACACCCTTAAGATACAAAACAAGCAAAAAGTTGAATCTGATGCCTTAACAATCTTTTGTCCCAAATGTAGAAAGAAACATGCCTTGAGAGAGTGTCCTTTGGATGTAAAAGTTGTAGAGACCTGTGTCATTTGTTCTGAAAAACATGAGACCAAGAATTGTCCTTCTCTTCCTAGTCTCAAAGCTGTCTTTTAGGAGAAAACTACTACAGATTCCACAAAGTCTCTCAATTTTGTATCTAGAAGGCCTTGGCAGGGACCTCAAACACAAGGATTCCATGATCAAATCTATAATCAACCTCCACCTTGGAATTCTTGGCATCAACCTTGGCCTCAATTTCAAAATCAATCTCCAGCTTGGGCACAAGGATCACAAAGTCCCTATGGAAGATACTCCCCATACTATCAGTATCCACCATCCTATCCACCATACCCACATTTTTATCCTCAAAATCCTCAACAAAATTTTCCTCAAAATCTTCAACAAAATTTTCAACAAAATCCTCAACAACATCATCCGAACCAACCTCATCAAAATCAACCACTTCCATTACCATTCCCTCAAAAATCCAATCAATTGCCAGCTCAACCCATACCAAACCCCAATAATAAGAACCCTCATAATACATACATGATAGAAGGACAACAATTTCCAACTTATTTAATTACTCCTCTAGACCTTAGTGATGTTCAACTTAGGTCTGGAAGGATACTTGAGAAGAGGAAACCTTCTGTGATCATACAAGAACAAGATAATTCTGAGGAAGAATCCCTACGGGTTAATAAAAGTCTTGAGGAAGATACATCCTTTCAAGACCAAAACATTGAAAAACTAAAACAAAAAGATCCAACAAATCCAACTCCAGTATTAGAGCAACCATCCACATCTACTTCTATACCTCCCTTTCCGAAAAGACTACAAATTGATAAAGGTGTAGAAAAACAAATAATGGTGCCTAATTATGATTTCTTAGATGAATTGAGAAATGTTTGCATTAAAATTCCATTATTGCAAGCCATCAAGGAAATCCCAATTTTAGCCAAAACAATAAAGGAGTTGAGTATGAAGACAACGAGAAAAAGAATAAGAGAAACCAAGAAAATTCAACTGGTGGGACAAATAGCAGACATTATGATGGGAAAGATAGCTATTCCAAAGTACCTTGACCCAGGAAATCCAGTTGTCAAAATTCACATCAATGGCATTGAAATTCAAAACACACTCATCGACTTAGGAGCAGCAATAAATATCATGAGTAAACAAATCATGGACAAACTGAAACTTCCTAATCTTCTCTTTACACCCACACTATTACAATTAGCAGATAGATCTGTGATCAGACCAGATGGGGTAATAGAAGACATTCCAGTGTCCCTAGACTCTTGGGAGTACCCCGTGGATTTCATGATCCTAACACCCAAGAATAATCTAGGAGGCCATCCTGTTATACTAGGAAGACCTTGGTTGGCTACAGCTGATGCCTTTATTAGTTGTAGGTCCGGTGATATGTATATTTCTGATGGTAGTTCAACAAAGAAATTCACTTTATATCCTCTAGCTAGGACAATTACAGAACTAGATGACACTCAATGGATAGAGGATGAAGAATATTTACAACCACTCTTCACAATTTCAGAAATTAGTGAAGATAATCAAATTCTGAATACTCTAGAAAACTTTGAATCCTCTCCAGAACACAAACATGAGTCATTTCAAGAGGGATCCAATATTGAGTTTTTGTCATCTAGGCAGATGTCTCTTCATTCTATGGACAAATCTGGCAGCTCTACAAGTGAAATTTTTCCAGGCAAAACTTTGAATATAAATAAGAACCTAGAAAAATCTCAACAAGAGGAGTTAGTCAAAATATTACAGAGACATTCTTCTGCATATGCATGGGAATACACTGACATGAAAGGGATAATTCCCAAGACTTGTACTCATCACATCTATATAGAGGCAAATTTCAAACCAATCAGACAGCCTCAAAGACGGATGAATCCAAATCTTAGGGAAATTGTCAAGGAAGAACTGCAAAAATTATTAAATGTTAATTTCATCTATCCTATTTCAGATAGTCAGTGGGTTTCTCCTTTGGTGATTGCGCCTAAGAAAAATGGAAAATGGAGGGTGTGTGTTGACTACCGAGAACTGAATAAAGCTACTCTTAAAGACCATTTTCCCTTACCTTTCATAGATCAAGTATTAGATACATTAACTGGCAAAAAGTACTTTTCATTCCTAGATGGGTTTAGTGGTTACAATCAAATCCAAGTAGCACTTGAAGACCAAGATAAAACCACATTTACTTGTCCTTGGGGTACCTATGCCTGCCGAGTATTGCCATTTGGATTATGCAATGCACCCGCAACATTTCAAAGGGCAGTATTAGGAATTTTTTCTGATCTAATACATGACTGTGTAGAGGTGTACATGGATGATTTTACAGTTTATGGGGACACATTTGAAGAGGCTTTAGAAAACTTGGAAAAATTCTTAAAAAGATGTCAAGAAGCAAACCTTTCACTTAGTCATGAAATTTTTTTTATGATGTTCACTGAAGGTATTGTTTTAGGGCACCACATTTCAGGGGATGGGATTAGGGTTGATGAGGCGAAAGTTGAAGTCATTTCTAACCTATCCATTCCAAGTTGTCAAAGAGATGTTAGAAGTTTTCTAGGATTTACAGGGTATTATCAGAGATTTATAGAAAACTTCACCAAAATAGCATCTCCTCTCTTCAAATTACTCACCAAAGATTGTGAATTTAAGTGGACTTCTGATTGCCAGTTAGCTTTTGAAACCCTGAAAACCAAAATTTCTGAAGCACCTATATTAAGGGGACCTAACTGGAAGTTACCTTTTCATATCTCGACAGATGCTTCCAATACAGCTTTAGGAGCAGTATTGGGACAGAAAGATTTAATTCCCTATGCCATCTATTATATCAGTAAAAATTTGACTCCTGCAGAGTTAAACTATACTATAACTGAAAAAGAGTTTTTAGCTGTTGTTCATGCCATTAAAAAGTTTAGACACTATATAACAGGCTATGAAACTTTTGTTCACACTGATCATTCTGCAATTAGATATTTAATGAATAAATCAATCACTAATGGCAGAGTTATAAGATGGTTGTTACTATTGAAAGAATTCAACATTACTATTCTAGATAGGCCTGGAAAACAAAACACTGTGGCTGATTTCCTGTCTAGAATTCAAAATATCAAAGATGACACTCCGGTTGAAGATCAATTTCCCGATGAATATCTTTTTGCAATCTCTACTCAAACTCCATGGTTTGCTGATATTGCTAATTATTTAGTTTCGGGAAAATTTCCTTCAATTATGAATGCAAGGGATAAAAGAAAAATCATTAATGATAGTGCAAGATATTCATGGGTCGCTAATGAGTTGTACAAGACAGGTCCAGATTTGATTATTAGAAGGTGTGTTCGTGAAGATGAGATGCCTGAAATTCTCAAATCATGTCATGATGAACCTTGTGGCGGACACTTTGCAGATAAGAGGACAACCTATAAGATCCTTAACTTAGGATATTATTGGCCATCTTTGTTTAAAGATGCAAGGGAGTATGTCAAAAGGTGTGACAGTTGCCAAAGGATAGGGAAACCTTCTCCTTCAGGTGAGATGCCATTACAACCTCAGGTACACATTGAACCTTTTGAAAAATGGGCCTTGGATTTTGTAGGACCTATTAGTCCTCCATCAAGACAAAAGAAATACATATTAGTTTGCACCGATTATGTTACTAAGTGGGTAGAAGCTAAACCATTACTTGTTGCTAATGAATCATCTGTAGTTACTTTTCTTTTTGAGGATATTTTCACTCGTTTTGGTGTCCCAAGAGAAATTGTTACAGATCAAGGAGCTCAATTTACATAAAGGCTAGTGGAGCAAATGATGGAGAATTACAAAATCAGACATAGAACATCTACTCCTTATCATCCACAAGCAAATGGTCAAGTGGAATCCACTAATAAAGTCAATGAAGGAATCCTAACAAAGACTGTTCATCTACATAGAAGAGATTGGGTAGATAGGCTTCCTGAAGCCTTGTGGGCCTATAGAACTACATGGAGAAACACAACAGGCCATACTCCTTATGAGCTTGTTTATGGAAAGCAAGTTTTGCTTCCTATAGAGTTCCAAATTCAAACATTCAAGATGGCAGTTCAGCTAGGACTTAATCTAACAGAGGCACAAAAGCATAGACTGGAGCAAATTAATGAGTTGGATGAGATCAGACAAGATGCAGTTCAGAAAACAAGTCTAGTCCAACAACAAAGGGCTAGATGGCATGACAAGTACATCAAGGAAAAGAAATTCAAAGAGGGTGACTGGGCTCTCTTGTTTGATTCAAAATTCAAGGATTTTCAAGGGAAATTTCAGACACATTGGCTTGGGCCATATGAAATTGTTCGAATTTTTGATAATGTGGCAGTAAAAATCAGAACTATAGATGAAGAAGAGGTCAATTTTCTTGTGAATGGTCATAGACTGAAGCTATACCACAAGCCACTCTCAAGAGAAGAGTTTATTAAGAAGTTCCAAGAAGACAATGATGTGAAGTTAATGAAGAAGAGTCTCTCTTCTTCATCAACTTGATTAAATTTTCTGAAGCATTTCTATTCTAAAAATAAAAATAAAAATAAATAAATAAATAAATAAATAAATAAAGGTATAAACATGAAAACCAATCATTGATTGGCATGTTTATACAGAAAAGATAGGGTGAAAATCAGAGTCTCTCTAACACTCTAACTTTTCCCATTTTTGTTTTTATAAGCAGCTGTTATAAAAATCATAAGTTCAGTTCCATAGTGCTTATGATTCATTTCATTTCACTCCATCCACTTATTCATCCATACTCCATCTCATCCATCATTCATATTTCACTCCATTCCACACTTCATTCATCTCATTCCATCTTCCATCCATCTCATTTTCATGTCAAAATACAAAATTTGATATCTTGCTGTAAGTGAATAAAATATGTCATGAATTGCAGTACAGCTCTTATGTTCCTTCATTCCATTTCATGAACTGAATCCATTCCATTTCATTATCCACTTCATACATATCATAATCCATCATCCATTTTCATTCATACCATTTAACATTTCACCCATACTCCAAAAACATTCCATTTTCATGATTAAAGTGCTCTACAGGAACATTCTGTAGCTCAGTGGACATTCTGCAGCTGATCAGCCTTTCTGCAGCCCGACAGTCTTTCCGCAGCTATAAACCCTGAAGGCATCAACCAGCAGACATCATAATTGCAACAAAGTGACCCAGTGTATCCATGAATCAAAAGCATCAAGAAAATTATGAAGACTCTTCCAAAGATGAGCAGAGAAGACAAAGACTACAAAAATCAAATGAAAGGCAGAGGTAACAAGTTTAAATTATAATGGCATTTCATAAAATTTTAGCATAGTTTAGTTATGGATTGTTCGAAAAAGTTATTTTAATTATTTTTGTTGATCAATACCAATAAACCCTCCACAGACTTTGGACTAAAATCTTCCGTTTCAAATTTCATATCCGATAGCATTTAAGCAGCTAAAAAGGCCGAGGTGTTTGAATTCTCCACGTCTCTTAACCAAATCATTCAATGATGATTTCCTCTGCCGTCATAAAATCCTCCGCCGTCTCTTCAATCATTAATACATTCCCTCCACCTCACTCCACTACTCCATTCCGTGACCACTGCCATAACTTCATTCTGTAGCCGGCATTCCATTCCGAAGACGGAGATATTATTATCACCGAGAGCAGAGCCAAAGGATATCAGTTTGAATAGCATTGAGCATTGTAAACGCAGAGCAGAGCAGAAGGGTAAATTTGGAAGTATAACAGTGTGAGGACTTGAAGCCACTTGATCTCGTGGGCAGATAAAATATCACTGTGGGCAGATAAAATATCACTGTGGACGGAGTTTGAAGCATTTTCACTATAAACACAGAATTGTAGCAGTGTGGAGTTTGAAGTCTTTTGTTACCAAAAGACAGAGGTGTTGCAGTGTTAAAATCGAAACCATTTGCTACCAAAAGCCAGAGGTATTGCACAAAAGAAATTTGAAGCCATTTGCCACTGTCTATCAGAGACATATCAGCTCGAAATTTGAAACTGCTTTCATTATCAAACAGAGGCATATCACTCCAAAGTTCAATTGTCAACAGAAGCATATCAGTCTGAGGTTTTGAAGGCATTTGTCATTATCAATCAAAGGTATGTCATTATGAAGTTTGGAGCTATTTTCATTTAGAACTTGAAGTCCTTTCAATTCAAAGGTGAAAGTCATTGTTTTTGTGGGTAGAAGAGTGTTTATTTGAACATTGAAGAATCAATAATGGGTTTAATTGTAAGAACCGAACCAGTGGGTTCAAAATATTTAGAAGGCTACCCACAATGCAAAGAAATGTTACAACAAATAGGATGGCTTCAATTTTTGGAAAAATTTAATGGCTTCCATAAGGAAGTCACTAAAACATTTGCAAGATCATTTCAAGGAAACGAAGTTGAAGTGGGGGATGTCAAGTTTACTGTCACTGAAGTTTTTATTGCAGAGGCTACAGGGTTGCTCAGAACTGGGGAGAGATGGTTTAAAAATAGAGAATTCCATAATGACTCCTGGAAACAAATTTTAAAATCACCAGGTATGGATGTCAGTGTATTTAAGAAAGGAATTCCTAGTTCTGCGTTGAAAAACAAATGGAGAAACATACTACTTCTTTTGCAAAAATTTATTACATGTGAGGGTAGATATGGGACATTTTATGTCTACCACATTAGATTAATGATGCATTTTCTGGGAGAAGACTTAAACCTACCATATTTCTTACTTCAAAGTCTGAAAAAGATGGCTGCCTGTGTTCAAAGAAGGGTTCAATTTTTAGAGACAACCCTGTATCATCATGGTTTGGTCAAAATCTTGATTGAACATCATCTAGCTAAAAAAAATGATACATGGGATGATTTCTTAATAAGAAATCATTTTGAAGAAGCAAAAGAACCATCACTTGAACCACAGCCTACAAGAAGAAGTAGGAAATGGAGGGCTTCAGAAGTTGAAATTGATGAAACAGTCCAAGAAAGCAGTGAGGAAATCATTTTAAAGAAGTTGACTCAAATCAAGAGGCAACTTAAGGAGGAAAAGGTAATCAGGAAATCTACCATGGAGAAAGGAGAGGGATCTTCTCAGCCTAGAAGAAGCGACAGATTAAAGGGGAAACTGAAGAAAACACTAATCAAGCAAACATGGGTAATCAATATAGAAGATGAAGAAACATCCATTGAAGAGGATGTTGAAGAAGATTTTTATGAGGGAACCCCTGAAGTTGACCCTGCTCAACAGGAAATTTATGACTATGTGGAAACTTTGGAGAGGAGAGCTTCAGAAAGCAGAGAGAGAACCCCCAGTCCTCCATTGTCTGAAATAGATATATTAAGAAAGGATAGGTATGAGTTGGAATTGCTGAATAGACACATCAAAAACGAAAATGAAATTCTCAAGGATCAAATCAAGCTCAAAACTGATATGAACTCAACCTTATCCCTGCATATAGACAAAGTGGAGAAGACCAATGAGAAGTTGAAGACAAGGAACAAAAACCTAATCAGGGCACTCACCAACCTCAGGTTCAAACTTGTTATCAGGAAACCCAGAAGACCTCTAGCTTCCAGACAAAGGAGAAGAAGGGGATTAGATGTCCTTGCAGAAGCCTCTGAATTCATAGGATAATTTGCATGAGGACATGCAAAGAGACATCAGTGGGGGTATGTTGAGCCTCAAATTTGTGTTTTCCTTCACCTCATTTTACCTCATTTTCCCTTGTCCATTTCTATCTTAGACCCAATTGATCAATGAATATAGTTAAAATTACTTCTAGAATGATTTACATGACTGACTTGTTGAATTTTGTGATTTTTTCCATTGTAAAGCATTTTGACCGGAACTAGCTACAGAATGCAGACATTCCGTAGCTAACCGGCGATTCTGCAGCTGCCTTCATGTTTGAGTATGTTCCAGGTGGCCTCTTGAGAAAAACCGCATATGGGCATGATCCACGTCATGTCTACATGGTTCGTTGTTCATCATGGAGGAAGAAATGAATTCTGGGTATGGTTTTGAACGTGGGGAACACATTTATGAAGGAAGACTTCTATTAGGACTGTCTCAGTCCAGATGTCTTTTCCTCTTCACGCAGCCACTTCAAAGAGTCCTAACGTGATTCCAATAAGGAAAGACAGTGTTCCTAAATTGTTGTAATTATTGTTATGTGCATTTGCTTTATAAACTCTGGGGAGACCGAGAGCTATGTTAGAGATTTTATGTTAGATTTGCTGCTAGATTTTGTTTAACTCTGTGTTACATTCCTGAAAACGCAGAGTGTTATGTTCAAACTATTTCATCTTTAATGGAGCAGACAAAGTTATTTTGAAGGCGTGATTTAATTTGGAGTTGAATGCCGTCAAGTGGTAGAGGGCCCCTGCCTCTTGCACGGATTTATTTTGCGTAAATTAGATAAGTTTCCTAGCTGCCTTTACGTTTTGCATTTGAATTTGTAGTTGTTTTTTTTTAGCTACTGTAGTCGTATTCATTCTAACTCTTCCACAAGAAGACACTCTTCCAACAGATTATAATGATGAATGTTGAATGACTATAGTATTGTAGGATTAGGAGTTAAATTTGTAGTTGTTTTAACTAGCTACTGTAGTTACATTCATTCCATCTCTTCCACAAGAAGACACTCTTCCAACAGATTATAATGATGAATGATGAATAGCTATAGTACTGTAGGATTTAGTTGTAGTTTTTGCTATTCACTATCACAGTTACACTTGTTCTAATCACTCTTCCACAAGAAGAAACTCTTCCAAGAAATTCTTAAGAAGTTCAAGACATGACTGTGATAATGAATGATTTAGTTGTGTGTTTGTACTAAGTATCATCTCTGTTCTTGCTCTTAAACGCTTGCCCAAGACATCATAATGATGAGTAGGGTATGGATATGATATCTTAGTTTTTCATTTGCTTTCAGTCTATTTGCTTACAATTGCACCCAATTACACAGTCAGAATTGTTCTATCTCTTCCAAAAGAAGGAAATCTTCCAAAATATCACTAATGATGAACAAACAGATTGTGTAACTTCATAGAATAATGCATATTAGCATAGTTAGAATGCTCCGGAGTTTCATTTCATTTAACTCATGTTCAGTTACTTTGTTTCAAGTTTGATGATGACTTATAGTTCAACATTGTTCTATATTAGTGGCATCTTAGGTTCATTCTTAGATTAACTCATTGCACTTGCACTTCATATTCAAATTGTCATCCATTGCACAATATATTATTTCAGTTATTAGGATTAACAAAACAACCTTCATTATTCACAAACATCTTTTTGTTCTAAAATCTACAAATGATCCATAGCCATATGAACAAAAGACAACATCACTATAAGGTCTAAAGTATCTCTGCAATTTCCTCATCATTTTATAAACAGAGCTCTTCCTCAAAAGAACTACTTTGAAAAAGAAACCAATAACTCTTTGAGTAAAGGTTCTATGACATTCAATTAAATTGCAGAATAGAACTAGGAATTAGTCATAGAATAGAAAAGCTTAGAACAAAATGTTGCATCATGGTAAGATTAGTGTTTAACTGTTTAGTTAGAGGATTTGCATATTTAGTGATCATTTCTCAAGTTTAGTTTGTGTCATTTGCCTAAAAAGTCATTATCAAGCTTTTGCTTTTATTTAGTGATAGTTTAGATTCTGCTTCAGTGTTTCCAATTGCATTTGCCATTCCATACATTAGGCTTAACTCTGTTTTTACCACCCACTCCTTTCCATTAGTTTTCTAAACATTTCCATTGTGAACATAAAAATCACCAAAAGACCAAAAACATCATAAATCATCACAAAAGACCAAAAACATCACAAAACACTACACACAACGCATTAGGAAACAAGCACCTAGGTACATATGGTACACTTCACTTCAGCAGTTTACAAATCCTGGTTGACAATTAAATGAGCTCAGTTTAGGAGACTAGATTGAGACCAAACAAGTAGTAGGGTGGGTCGGATGAGGTGAGGGTTGCTGACTAGCCGGAGCAGGTTGTGGGAGGGCAGCCTGACACGATTGCATCATGCAAACATTTGCCGAGCTAGGATCAGAGATAGGAGGAGGGGGGGACCGGGGAAGGTGCCAAGCAAAGAGGAGTCTTTGTAGACGCCAGGGGAGATGCTGGTCAAAGAATCAACAATTTGTTTATTGGTGATAGTAGAAATGGTGGACTCAGGTGAGGTCTGAGATTTAGGTTCATGATACGACAACTGGTCAATGGTGACGATCTTGCCATTATGAGGGAAAAACATCTTGCGGTGGACTGCAGATGGGACGGAAGACATGGCATAGGTGTAACTACGCCCCAAAAGGATGTTCTAGTCGAGAGGGGCATCGATAACTTCAACATCGACACATACAGTCTTACCGGCAAGGGTGATAGGGCAGTTACGAAAAAGACCAATGGGTTGGGAGGCATGGCCATCCCATGCATGGAGGGTGATGGTAGAAGGGGCTAGCTCAGGGGATCCGAGTTGTTTACAAACCGAAGTGGACATTACACAGGTAGATGCCCCCTCATCAATAATACATCGAGCGACATTGGCATTTCGGATTTTGACTGGGATTTGGAAAGCAACTTAAGGAGGAAGAGGGGGATGGTCGGACTGACGGGCGTCGAAAACAATTAATAGGTCATCAGCAGGATCTACAGCACCCACGGTAGATATTAGAGCTTTCTTTTGAGATGGATACGACTGGAGGAGTTCCAGTGTTGAAATGGCAGTTGGAGACTGCGCCAGATCATCTACAATGTTGTAAGAATGGGTAGCCCGACCAGAGGCAGCATTTCGGCGTAATGGACCCTTAGGAAGTTTTGTGTGAACCTCAACTTTGGGTGGAGGGAGTTGTAAGGGACCATTGGGTGTTGATAGAGGCTCTGTAGAAGTTGAGGATGGGGACTCGGAGACAGACGGTACGGGAGGCGGGGAGTATTGACGAGACCGAGTTTGAAGGTTAAGGTCAACGGTGAGAGGTTGGTCAGAAGACATCATAAGAATCTGGTAATCGGAAGAACCAGAAAGAGAAGGTTGAGTGGCTGCCAGGGCATGAGGGGATTGAGTAGCCACAAATCCTTGTTGAGGGAAAGGATCGGTAAACACAGTGGGCTGAGAGGTAGAAGTAATGGGGGGGACAGGGGGAGAGGAGTGTTGTCCCCGAATGGTGGCCTGAGACTCCCACATCTGTTGCATCTATGGTAAGAGGGGACAATCGTGAGTGTAGTAACCGAAAACACTGCAACATGAACAGGGTTTATTTGTGCGAAGCGGCCTGTCCTACTTGGGTTGAGAGCCCTGGGGCTAGGTAGCAGTGGTAGGGTCAATACTAGAAGGATTGGGTCCATGATTACCAGGGGTGGATGGATTGCCTCTCCTCCACCGTTGAGAAGGAGGAGGAGTAGTCGCACCGTGTTGCGCAAATATGTGCCCTGGAGGGGGAAGTAAGTGCGGCTGTGGGGGTGGAGGAGGCAAGGGAGCGGGAGGTCCAAAAGTTGGAGGAGCTGGGACTCCAGGTGGTGAATAAGGGTAAGGGTGGGAATGGGCAACATTGAGATAAGCAGGAGAGTGGGCAAAAGGAGGAGGCATGCCAAATCCTAGATACATGTTACCGGGATGGGAAAAGGTGCTGGAGGTGCTGGCCCTGCTGGGAGGAAAACCATAGGGCATAAGAGGTGGAGCAGAGGTATGAGACATGGCTCTGATGATACCGTCGGCAGAGTCAGAGGTCTCGGAGGCGTTAGTGCCCTCGGGCTTGGGGAGATCAGGAAGGACAATATAAACATAACCAGACTGGGCATAGATAAGGTCATATTTTAAGGCGATTTGAAGGGCGGCTTCTTTGGTTTGGGGAAAATGGGAGGCAAAATCTTTGCCAATGGGAGGTAAGAGGGAGCGGAGGAACCAATCCATGTCAACTCGATCTTCGAAGGGGGGAGCACGGCATAAGCTTCGTCTTCGTCGCCACTCCTGGACATGAGCGGAGAGACGTGTGGAAGAGGATTGATGAAAGGAGGTCAATAGTTCAGGGCCAGTGTCGTATCAGAGAGGGAGCTGGAAATAAGATAAGAAGGCTTGGGCAATGGTCACAAAAGTGGTATGGGAAGAGGTGGTTTGATCAACATACCATTTGAAAGCTTTGCCGGTAAGGGTGCGTTGGAATAAATGAAGACGAATGGAGTCATCAGCGACGGAATTAGAGGAACACCACATGTGGAAAGATTGGATATGATTGGAGGGAGAACCCGAACAATCAGAGGAAGATTCAGAGTGCGGACTCAGGGGAGGGCTTACTTGATGACGACGGGAAGGAGGAAGTCGACCAACTGGAAATTGAGGGTGAAGGCCAAGAAGTCGCCGGGATAAACGCCTCTGAGGTGCAATGATGACGGGAAGAAGAAAGACCGACAAGGGCAGTAAGATATAAAAGCAAGACACAACAAGGGCAAGGAGGTGCAGTGTCGATTAATTTTAGAGTCTTTGCCAGGCGGTGTTAACCAGGCTCTTCTTCACTTAAGGTCAGTTTGTGGCGTGCGTTAATTTTAATTGATTAAACCCAGACATTTTGAGAGTAAAAGAAAAAGTGTGCTGCGTAATGGAAAAGAAATTTGTAGTAAATAAGACTGAAAGAACAGAAAATTAGCAACTAAAAAGGCAGAAATCGAACCCAAGAAGGTGGGTCTCTCAAAACTAGTCTATAAGGGAAAGAGCACGCTAACAAGAGATCAATAGATCTAAGGTCCAGAGGGACTGGGATCTAATGAAGAAATCTGCTGAAAAGTGGTGCAGAAAGCAGCAAAGAGGCAGGGGCAAGGTTGCTACTAGAAAGTAGGAGATCAGCTAAAAAGAGGGGGGCCAAATAGGTGGCCCTAGAGATGAACCCAAACAAAGCGAAAGGCAGTGTATAGAAAGGGAAGAAAAGCTGACCTGTGAGGATCTGAACAGGAGGTTATCAGATCTGAAATAAGGCTGAAACTTCTAGAAATTCAGATGTCTGAAAACAGCAACAAACTCTCCCACGAAAAGTGGAGGGAACTAAAGCCCTAAGGGGTAAGAGTCCCACTTAGGTGAGTGAAATAGATTAGCAACAGGTCTGAATAGGTGGAGACAGAGGCTGGAAAACCCTGACAGAAGCTTCAGTGAAACCCAGAAAAAGTGCTGGCAGATGGCAGAAAAAATTGCAGGTCGTAGGTTTGCGCCTGTTTTCAGGCCAGGTCACAGATTTAGGGCAGAAAATTGCAACCTCAAGGCTAGTTCGCACTTTTTGGGCCGATAATTGCGACCTGCAGATCCGGGTCTGGCGGCGACAGATTTCAGAAAATTTTGTCGTCTCAGTAGCGGCTGATGTCGGTCACCTGCGCAAAAAGGCCAGAATCACACGGAAGTTAGAGATTTGAATGTTTGAGGGTTTTAGAGGGGAAAACTAGCATAAAAATCGAAAAAATAGGAAAAATAAAAAGTGGAAGAGAAACCCTAGGGTCTGAAACAGCTAGATATGCAGGAAGATAGAAAACAACAGTGGTCGCAAAAGAAAACCCATGTGGAGTCACCAATTGTTAGAATGATTCTTTCGTCGTAAAAGATCACTTTAGCTATGCATATCAAGTAGCCCTAACATCAAGTATGGCTGCAAAATATCCTTAAGTTTGCTCCATAAAATTAGATCTAAGCATAAAAGATATTAAGCAGATAAGATATAAAATAGCTCCATACATCCAATGAACAAGACAAGAACAATGTATAAAAAGAATCTTATATTATATTAAAGAATGGGGCACCTGAGAGGAAAACAAGAAAAGTGTTTTCCAGTTCTCCTCAGTGGGATGGGTTCTTGGAAGTCCTCAGTGTTTAAAATTCCTCTCTTTGGTTAATGTGGAAAACCCTAACAAACATGGAACTCAATGGGAGTTCAAAATGCAAACAAATGGAAATGGTGACCAAGAGTAGATCTAGTGTAATCTAATGCAATGGAGGTGACTAATGAATGGGGAAAACCCTTCTATTTATAACAAAATATTGGGGTGTTCTAGAACTCGATGCATGAATAAAATATTATTAATCAAATTCTAGAATCACCCTTTAGGAATATTTTATTATATTTGTTGGAGGGAAAAGGGTTTTTGACTTGGGTCAATTCCTTTATTTATAAATAACAAATAAATAAATGATTTATTTATTATTTAAGGGAAATGAAGGGAATATAATTAAATAAATAATGGTTTATTTAATTATTTAAAAATGATTTAGTCAAATTTAACTAGGAATAGTATTTAAATAGTGATTTAAATAACTTATTCTTAGGAAATAATTAAATAAATAATGATTTATTTAATTGATTACCTTGTTTTGGGTTAAATATGACCAAGAAATGCAAACGAATGTGGTGAAAGCGATTTTACTTGAGGTAAAAATAGTCTTACATGGTGTACTTGGGTTTATCTAACGGTAATGGGTTAGATGACCAAAAAATGGTGTAACAGAAATGGTCAGAGATGAATGACTTACTTAGTGGATTTGAATCCCAAGAATGATATATAATATAATGCATTGCGGAAACCCATCGTACTTAAATACAAAGAGTAAAGGGAGTGCTACTTGAATGATTCATGAGGCACAATACTTGCTAGGGTTTTCCAAATGGGCTAGCAAGCTAAGCGGGATTCATTGTAGGGAAAAAATCCACAGTTAAGAGCGCTTGAGCCAGACGTGTTCTGGGATGGTTGACCTCCCGAGAGGTCCTGGTTACCAGGTGCAAGCCTCGGAAGTGATGATTGATGCTATGTGATTAATTTCACTAGTTTCAATCCCACTTCTTCACCCCTGTGAGCATCACCCGATGCAATGAGTGCTAAGTGGACTATTCAAAAATCATGAAAAATTAATCAGTTACCACTACCTCTCATGGAAATGGTCATAGATGAATGACTTTCTTAATGCATTTGAATCCCAGAAATGATATCTAATATAATGCACTATGGAAACCCATTGTACTTAAATACAAAGAGTAAAGGGGACTCTACTTCAATGATTCATGAGGCACAATACTTGATAAGGTTTTGCAAATGGGGTAGCAAGCTAGGTGGGCTTGATTGTGGGGAAAAATTCCATAGTTAAGCGTGCTAGAGGCAGAGAAGTTCTGGGATGGGTGACCTCCTGGGAAGTCCTGGTTACCGAGTGAAAGCCCCGAAAGTGATGATTAACGCTATGTTATTAATTTCACTAGTTTCAATCCCACTTCTTCACCCCTGTGAGCATCACTAGATGTAATAGGTGTTAAGTGGACTATTCAAAAATCATGAGAAATTAGTCAGTTACAACTACCTCTCATGGAAATGGTTATAGATGAATGACTTACTTAACGCAGTTGAATCCCAAAAATGATGTCTAATATAATGCACAGTGGGAACCCTCATACCTAAATACAAAGAGTAAAGGGGGCTCTACTTGAATTATTCATGAGGAATAATACTTTCTCAGGTTTTACAAATGGGGTAGCAAACTAAGTGGACTTGATTGTGGAGAAAAACGCCACAATTAAGCGCACTTGAGCCAGAAGATTTCTGGGATGGGTGACCTCTTGGGAGTCTTGGGTACCGGGTTCAAGCCTCGGAAGTGATGATTGATGCTATGTGATTAATTTCACTACATTCAATCCCACTTCTTCACCCCTGTGAGCATCACCTGATGCAATGACTGCTAAGTGGACTATTCAAAAATCATGAGAAATTAGTCAGTTATGACTACCTCTCATGGAAATGGTTATAGATGAATGACTTACTTAATGCGGTTGAATACAAAAAATTATATGTAATATAATGCATAGCAGAAACCCCCCCGTACTTAAATACAAAGAGTAAAGGGATTTGTACTTGAATGATTGATGAGGCACAATACTTGCTAAGGTTTTTCAAATGTGGTGGAAAGCTAAGTGGGTTTGATTGTGGGGAAACACTCCACAGTTAAGCACATTTGAGCCAGAGGAGTTATGGGATAGGTGACCTCCCTGGAAGTCCTGGTTACTAGGTGCAAGCTGCGGAAGTCATGATTGACCCTATGTGATTAACTTCACTAGTTCCAATCCCACTTCTTCACCTCTGTGAGCATCACCCAATGTAATGAATGATAAGTGGACTATTCAACAATCATGAGAAATTAGTTAGGTATGACTACCTCTCATGGAAATTGTCATAGATGAATTATTTACTTAACACAGTTGAATCCCAAAAATGATATATAATATAATGCACTGCGGAAACCCCTCATACTTAAATACATAGAGTAAAGGGATCTCTACTTTAATGATTCATGAGGCAAAATAATTTCTAAGGTTTTGCAAATGGGGTAGCAAGCTAAGTGGGCTTGATTGTGGGGAAAAACTGCACAGTTAAGCGCACTTGAGCCAAAGGAGTTCTGGGATGGGTGACCTCCCGGGAAGTCCTGGTTACCGGAGGCAAGCCTCGAAACTTATGATTGACTCTATGTGATTAATTTCACTAGTTTCAATCCCACTTCTTCACCCATGTGAACATCACACGATGCAATGAGTGCTAAGTGGACTATTCAAAAATCATGATAAATTAGTCAGTTGCGACTATCTCTCATGGAAATGGTCATAGATGAATGACTTACTTAACGCAGTTGAATCCCAAAAATGATATCTAATATAATGCATTGCATAAACCCTTTGTACTTAAATACAAAGACTAAAGGGAGCTCTACTTGAATGATTCATGAGGAAAAATACTTTCTAAGGTTTTGCAAATGGGGTAGCAAGCTAAGTGGGCTTGATTGTGGGGAAAAACTCCATAGTTAAGCTCGCTTGAGCCAGAGGAGTTCTAGGATGGGTGATCTCTCGGGAAGTCCTGGTTACTGGGTGCAAGCCTCGCAAGTGATGATTGACACTATGTGATTAATTTCACTACCTTCAATCCCACTTCTTCACCCATGTGAGAATCACCCGATGCAATGAGTGCTAAGTGTACTATTCAAAAATCATGAGAAATTAGATAGTTATGACTACCTCTAATGGAAATGGTCATAGATAAATAACTTACTTAACACAGCTGAATCCCAAAATAATATCTAATATAATGCACTGCAGAAACCCCTTTTACTTAAATACGAAGATTAAAATGAGATCTACTTGAATGATTCATTTGGCACAATACCTACTAAGGTTTTGCAAATGGGGTAGCAAGCTAAGTGGGTTTGATTGTGGGGAAAAAATCCACAGCTAAGCATGCCTGAGCTAGAGGATTTCTGGGATGGGTGACCTCCCAGGAAGTCCTGGTTACCGGGTCCAAGCCCCAGAAGTGATGATTAATGCTATGTGATTAATTTCACTAGCTTCAATCCCACTTATTCACTCGTGTGAGTATCACCAGATGTAATGAGTGCTAAGTGGAATATTAAAAATTCATGAGAAATTAGTGAGTTATGACTACCTCTCATGGAAATGGTCATAGATGAATGACTTACTTCACGTAGTTAAATCCCAAAAATAATATCTAATATAATGCACTGTGGAAACCCCTTGTACTTAACAACCTCTTTTATGGCACACAATTACCACCTGATGTATCATTTACCAATGCCAAAATAATACATGGATTCCCACTTTTATGCAATCACCAGCTACTTGAGTACAAAGTACGTCGTCAAAGGTTGGGAGAAAGAGCCTTCAAAATTCCGCCAGACACTCAAAAACACTTATAATTCCAAATCTCTCAAGAAAGCTTACCAGTACTTGATAGTCTTATGTTTTCATATCTACTGTCTAAAAAATATTAAGACCTTTGTAGAAGGGTAGGAATTCTTGCTAAATCAAGTTTTGAATGAAGGAAAACCTTTAAACCAGTCAGATTTTTTGGCTCAACAATTGAGAATTCATGTCACTAATGGTAAGAACCATCCTAAGGGTAATCAATCTATATTATACATGTATAATTGTTTTCTGGATGAAATATGTGCTCATAATTCATTTCCTGGCATGAATTGGACCTGGTCACCAAGAAACATTGTCGCGCACATTTACTGCAAGCTGCTTTCAGAGTTCAGCTTCAAGGGAGTAATGGAAATACTAACTAATCGATTCCTCATTCCATTGTACAAGTTAAACTTTGAGGAAGAGTTGCCTTGCATGTACCGTGAGGCGATGGAAGTAGTGTCATGATTGGCAGATTAGTTTACCTCACCGGACGGTACCTTAGAGTGTAAAATGGACAAAAGTCTCCACATCTTCTACCGAGGTATGCCACCAAAACATTGTTCATGCAGGAAGTTTCTTATCATCTTTCCATAGGTTTTTTAGGAGTATTGCAGAGGAAGAAGAAAGCACCTTGGCTAGCTCTTCCTTTGCAAATCGGGTTGTGTGAGATCAAGAATTTAAAGGTTGTTGAGGCTGAAGGAAAGGTGATAGAAAAATTTGTTTTTGGTCATTTGGAATTTAATCCATACAATCCTAGGAATGTTTGCAAGAATAATGTGCAAAGATTCATTTCCAATGGCCAATTGGGATATTTTAGAGGCTTGAGGAGGAAGATATGAAGAATTTTTATGATTCCTCAAGTCCCGCGAAAACAGTTAGCTTCGCAGGAACATCACATGACACTAAGAAATAAGTCACTCACATTAGAGAACTTTTGAGGTCTAAAATAGGCCTCCTAAGAAAGATGTAAAACCAAAATAAAATTTATAAGAACAAATATGATTCAATATGATGATGTCAACCATGGGGGATGATTCACCATTTTTGGGGTAAAAAAGTGAAAATATTAAAAAATAATAAAATAATAAAACTACTTTTTCAACTTGTATTTTCAACTTATCTCCCTAAGCTTTTACTCCAATTTCAAGTGGGACTACTCGTGGGATGCAAAATTTAATTCCTCATCCAATGAGTATTCATGTTGCATACTTTTGATGGACCATGCTATACGAAAAATTTGAAATACATGAAAAAATGTGATTGCAATAACATTTTTAATGTATTTATCAGTTTTCATGTAGCAGGGTTCATTGATAGTATGAAACATTGATACTCTTTGGATGAGGAATCCAATTCTACATTTAAAGGGTGTTCTCGCTTGAAATTTGAGTAAACCCATAGGGAAATAAATTGAAAATACGAGTTGAAAAAGTAGTTTTTTTATTTTTTCCCTCTAAAATTCGATGATGTAATATAATCATATTTTATTACTTCCACTATTATTTTATAATATCCTTAGGAGGCCCATTTTAGACCTCAAAATTCCCCTAATGAGATGCAGAACTAGTATGGAGGCACAACCTAGTGTGCGAAAATGGCAAGAGAAAGGTTTCACATAGTCCCATGGAAGAGCAGAGCTGTAATATGAAAGAGTATCCAATCATCCTAAAAGCATATACAACAACAAAAAAGAGGAGGAAACAAAGGAAGCATGAAGAAGAACTAAAGTAGAAGGTGTTAATTTTTAGTAATTAGAGTCAAATTCCACATTGGAAAACTTAGATGATTAATATTATAGTTTAAATAGATTCCTCTTTTCGAGAAGACCAAAATCAACCTATAGATCGCTCGAATCACTTAAGAAGAAGTTAAGTTATGAATTATTTTATTATTTTATGGGTCGGCCTAACTGCATATGGATTCAGTCAAAGCCCCAAGTGGTCCCTAACAAAGTTATAAATAGAATCGACCCCAAGTTCATTTGCACACATTCACTCATGAGATTGTCTTCATGCTATTTTTGCTTTTGGTTCGCATTTTATTTTTTGGCTCGCATATGTACGTAAGAAGGAGTTCATGCAAAGGGATCAGGATCATATGCAGGGTCTCGCATTTGATCTGGGTGTTCTGAAACATAAGCATGGGCATGTAGCGATTGAGCTTAGCCATAACTGCAGGCAGGTTGTGTTAAGGCTACGGTCGAGCAAGTAAAGCTGTGGGCAGTCAGTATTGAAGGTATGACTAGGGTTTAGGACTAATCAGACCCTCAGCCGCAAACACAAAACTCTTAGGTCACAGATATGGGTGCTTTAGCTCTAGGAAAATAGTATTAAGGTTGTAGTTAAGAGATTTACTAGGCATATCTTATTTGGTTCAAAATCAGTTGCTTGGGAAACACCATCATTCATCTGTCACGTAGTCATAGTCTCTTTAGAACACCCATTGACAACATTCTAGATCTAGATCTAGAAGTCGACAAATGAGATATCTTGGTTTTGGTGATACTATAGTGCTTTTGATATTATATATCTATAGATCTATAGATCTGATCTGTTTATTTCCACTACATATATGTATTGTGCTCATTTTATTCTCTATTGAAAATTTTTTATGGTGATCTATTGAAGAAGAATATTTGAAAGGGTTTCCCCCACAGTGGGGTTTTCCTGTGGTATTGGACCAATATGTTGTCTTTGATGGTTTTTTTGTTGTCTTCTTTTTCATTGCATGCATTGTTATATCTTCATTTATTTTTTATGGTTATTTACACTCCTTATATTTGGATGCACCGTTAATGTGGACTAAATTAATTGATACAACATAGAAAAATATTGAAAAATGAACATGGTATCGGAGATAAGGTGAAGGAAAAGCCCAAGAGAACACAATCAGTGAAGTCCTCATTAGCAGAAATCAGATCTACAAGTCTATTATAAATCTAATCTACAAGTCAAGGTCAAGTTGTCTTCCTCTACCTTCAAGGGGCACATGAAACTAGATGATGCATCTCACTTTGCTACATGGAAAGTCATATTGGAGATCATTGCTGACAACAACGATGCACTGGAATACATTCAAGAAAGGATGCCCGAGCCTCCATAAGATTCCTTTTCCACCATCAGGAACAGATATAATAAATGTGATTCCAGAGTAAAAAAAATCATAGTTGATGGTTTACAAGATAATTTACTTGCATATGTTGGGAGCTTAATTTAAAACTAAATATATATATGACAAGATATCCAACATGTATGAAATGAATAACCTAAATGAGATCATCACCTTGAAATATCAACTCAAGGAAGTGAAGATGAAAAAATGTGAAACTATTCAGTCTTACATTATGAGTATCTCTCGTCTTAGAGATCATATGTAGAGGGTTGCAGAGAATGTAGCCAACAAAGAGTTGGTTTTCATGACTCTTAGAGTTCTTCCTTCTATTTTGGAAAAATTTATCACTACTAT
Source organism: Pinus albicaulis (assembly GCA_034641835.2). Taxonomy (NCBI): domain Eukaryota; kingdom Viridiplantae; phylum Streptophyta; class Pinopsida; order Pinales; family Pinaceae; genus Pinus; species Pinus albicaulis. The sequence continues at coordinate 86,779 of JAXQQM020072805.1, forward strand.
CAGCAATAGTAACATTCTTCCATCATTTGATGAGATTGTTGGAAATCTCACTCAACAATAATCGTGAATGATAGCAAGAGGGAGGATTCAGAAGCATGAATAAGGAGAGCCTGCTACATATGTATCCCATAACAAAAGAAAGCGATCAAAAGGAGGATCTTCCAGAAGACCTCCTCCTCAACGTTCAAAATGAAGGAATGATAGGTCACTGGCCCATATTGAATTCTACAACTACCACAAGAAAGGTCACTATGCTTGTGACTGTCTCGATAAGAGAAAGAATCCGCGATACAACATGTAATATCCCAAAAGGGAAATAGCAGTAATATAGCTAATAAAAATGTAAAACGTAGCAAATATTAATATGACATAGGAGAGATCAATATGAAGCCATCATTTTATTAAGATATCAGTAGAAATATGCAAAAATATCATGAAAGACAAGCCACTCAAGAAATGGGAACAAGTCTCCAATGATCAAAACAATCAGCACATGAGTTGTTGCAACTGTATAGAATGCCAGAGAGTAGCAAAAATGTTGTCTATATCAGTGTAGCTACTACTGAATACATATATAAATGAAATGTGGCTGATAGAAACAAAATAAATGCCCAGAAAAAGAAGATGTTGGCTTTAATACAAGATTTATAGCCAATCCAGAAAATATTGCTAGAAATGCCAAGAGATGTACAATGTGAAAAATAATCCTGGGGTTGATATGTCACTAAAAAATGGATCTGAATAGAATGAGGCTATGAAAAATCTGAAATGATGATGTCCTCCTCCAATGGTATTACTGATTAGAAGGTTGATCCCTCTACTAAAAAATAGACCCTCTTGATGAGCTCAATGAACCCTCCCAGCAAATGCCTCCAAAAATAACGCAGTTCAAAATTGTGACTACGCTATGAGGGATGGTAGATGGCTGGCCTGATGCCAAATATGATAAAATATGCCCAGGATCCTTCCTTGTTGATTCTCCAATGGATAGGCTACCTCTCCACTGAAAAACAAGCCCAGAAACAGCTCTATGTTATCCTCCGTTGCTGTACCCTACAACACAACCCAGCTCTAAATAGAAATTGTGCTATAGCTAAAGGAGGTAGCTTGGCCAGAATTTTGGAATGAGGAAATGCAGCTCAAAGAACCTCTCCTTATGTGAGGATGAGGGAGGGATTCCCGATCAGGAACACCCTTGTGCTAAACAGCACATCAACCCTTCTAAATAGAAAAAGGAAGCAAAATTCTAAATAGACCAATATCAATAATAATATAAAACATGAATAACAATGGTTGTTATGCCCTCCATAAATAGCATGATAGCCTCCTCAGATTGGGTCCCATCCATACTTGCCACCAAGCTCATGCAAGTGGTCCTCCACTAAAACTGCATTGTCTCATCATAAAGGCCACTCCTCTTTGACAACATTGTTGATTTGGTCAAAGTTGACTAAATCAACATGACCCAAAAGTGCTTAATCTAGCTGCTTATTATTCCTCCTTTCACATGAGGAGTGTTATTATTCCTTATAAATGGGTTTTATGAGTCTCCCCACCCACTTATTCACCTACCTAGTGATAAAACAAATTATAATATTCCATTTAGCTGAAGGCTAAATTTTTGGAATATTATAGTCCTCCTCTCCAAAATGTTGCTTTTCCTCAAGAAACTATAAAGGTGGAGCAAAATTTCTCCCTTCCTCTTCTTATGGCCTCCTCGTCAATAGCTTCCACCACAACTCAACATAATCTACAATAAATCTTCCATCCAATGGTTCCTCCCAAGTATGCAAACCCAAATGGTTTACATCATGAAAAAGTGGAAGGTGTAAGTGGAAACCTTCTTTCTATCCCATGGCCTTATCAAGGTAGGAGCGATGATAAACATAGGGAATCTCATCCCCAATGAGGGTCTCCCCTACCCATGCTATCATCCAAATGAAGTGAACCATTCTAGGTAGCTCATCAAAGAGATCATCAACCCCCGTTGTATGCAATATATTAAGGCTGCATGGAGAGATTAGATTTTTCCACCCAAGTTGTTTCTCTCTCCATTTATGGCAAGTATGGGGTTTTTTTTGATCTTGGGTTGAAATGACATGGCCTCAAATAATGGCCCGAGTTACCCCACCAAAAAAATCATCCATCAAGTGCCTCCTCCAAAAACTCAAGTTCTCCAAATGGCTCCTCCCACATGAAGAAAAGAGATGTAGCATGGAAATCATGGTTTGCCCATTGTTTCTCCTGAAACATGCAACATGTATAGTAGGGCGAATCATACTCCCAATGGGCACCCTCAACTCATGTGCCACTCTCCCAACAAAGCTTCCCATGAACATAAGAACATCTCCAACATATGGAAGCAAAAACCAATGAAAACAAGTTGCATATGACAACCGGGAGGTGGATCATAGTTCCACATATGGAACCAGCGCAATGCATATCTTGCATGCCTCAAAAAAAAGAATAACAAGTTCCCTTTCAGCCACTTTTTTGCTTCCACAATCATCCCATAAGATGGAATCATGAAGGTATAATGTGGTGTCAATAGTGCACACCAAGAATCATGTGGCTTCCCCCACAAACCACCAAAAGAATAGCCAATATCAATGCTGCAATTGGCCTCAAGTACATAATAATATAATATGAAAGAAAGAAAAATCCTCCTTGGTACAAAGGAAAATCCTCCTTGTTACAACATGCTGCCCATATAAAGTAAAGAAGTACAAATCATAATGCAAAATTGTACCTTCTTCACCATGTACTTTGGTCCTTGAGTTGAAATGGCTCAACTGGAAATTCTCCCTCACTCTCAATGAGTAGTGAAGTGGCTGTGACATCCTCTCTATCACCATCTGGGCTATGCATCTCTCCATATGGTGATATACATCTTGCTGGATGCCCTCCCAAGTGAAATCCTCCATCAAAGAATGATATGCATCAAAGTGCATAGAAAGGAAGTCCTCATGTGTTGCATGTAGCAGCTTCTCCTTGAGCTCAAAATCTCTAGTAAAGAAGACTCTACCATAATAATATATGACCACATCATCCACCATATATCTATTATCTCCCTCCAGGTCATCAAGAATCATGCAGGCACCAAGATCCTTGGAGTACTCTACCAAAAGTTGAGACCTCCAATATGGATCAATCCTCCCAAGAGACAACGTTGATGATCTGAAATGTGAGGCTCCCAACGTGATTCTGTCTACTCCTTTGACATCCCCCATGCCAAATTCATCCTCCAAAGTGCTTCCATGCCCATCATGCAGCTACTCATGCTCAAATAGAAGTGGTGACTTTTGAAAGTTGGCCTCCCATGAGAAGCTACCACCCAAAAAGAACCTCCCAATCTTGGCCAATGTAAGCATGAGAAGTCTCCATCTACTCCAATGTATGAAGGATTCCTTCCTCAAAGGAAATACCCTTTGTTTCTCCATATCCATGGAACAGCTCCCTTGCACCATGGTGGTGCCATCCTTCAAAAATGCAGCAACTTCTGTCAGCGCAGAATATGTAGTGAGAGTGGGTGATGCTGAAAATGGGAGAATGTATCGCTCCTCCTTAAGTCTACCCCAGAATATCTACACTGTACTAGACTCCTCCAAGGTCTTCACCCCTTCGGGATCTAAGAGTGGTGAACCAAATGGAAAAATTTCTCCCATCTACTCTAAATTTGGTCGCCTCTTAGGTGGAATGCCCCCATGTAGTGAGACATCAAAATCTGAAGTGGACTGTATATATGAGTGGATTGATTTGTCCCTCTGTTCACTGCACAATACAGTCTCCTTATTTTGTGCAGAAACCTCCTAAAATAGATAAGGGTGCACCATCCCTTGATGTTGATCCTTCCTTCCTTCCCCTTCCATCTCATAATCCACAAAAACTTATGCATGCTGCTCCTGAATTGTGTTTTGGTTCCCACAAGTTAAATCATTTGGGACTCATTGAAAAGACACAAGGTCTCCTCTAATGGAAGCAATGGCTCACTTTTCACCTCCATGTGGTGATGGATATTCTCCCAATGGTACAACACTGTTAGCTCTTCTTTGCTCATCCTCTTCATCAATATGTGAGGATGCCTCATCATCAATGAGAGACCGTTGATCTTGGTCTTCCCTTGAAGGAGGAACCTCCATGTCTTCATCTATAGAAGAGGGCTCGTCAAGAATTGGGGATATTTCCCTTGGCAAGACATCATGCGCATTTTTATCCCCCTCAACAGAAATATGGAGTGGATTTGGAAAAATAGATCTCTCCAACTCATGCAAAGGTTTTGAGTTTTTGGGTTCAACAAAAGATGTTTTACAATGTTTGACATCAAATATTCTCACTAATTCCTTAGTGAACCTTTCATAAGTGTTTACATTTGCATGATAAAATGAAGCAGAACTATAAAACCACCAATCTTGGGCCATACCTTTGAGATGTATCACTGCTACTCTAATGGCCTCCTGTTGGTCAGTTTAATTGTCGGATTAAACCTCTCAATATTAATTATCAATCTGGGAGTCGTAAACGCGAGTTGTACTATGTCTTGGCTCAGCTTAATGGTCAGAGTATAAATATTCCTTTGTAATTATAAGCTAGGTGATGGAATGAAACACACATTTGCTGGAAAATAAACATTCTTCAAAAGGGAACCTACTTAACTAATTTTATCAAGAAAACTCCACACTGAAATTAAACTGTAAGGAAATAAAAGTAAATCCTTAATCATGTAACATTCTCGCACTCGCATTCTACTTTTTAAATCTTCTATAATAACTTAAAAAACTTATCCTATTTTCTCCTTTCACTAACTTGAAACTAAACTTGAGATAAGCAAAAAGGACACACATTATAAATTCACACTTAAACTAACTAGAACTATTCCTGAAAACAAACTCAATATTCAAATTAACAAAAGACAGTTCTAACTATTGCTAGAAGAAAACCATTTTACTTCATGTAAAATAACACTTAAAAATCCTATTAAAAATCACATTACAAATAATCAATGAGAAACTTTAATTCAAATATTTTAATTTAGATTAAATGAATCATCTAAAAACAAGATTAGTATTCAAAACCATATAATTCAATAATGAAAATGAAATCATTGATACCTACACAATCAAATCCGCACTCAAACTTGCTCTTATAAGGCAATGATTACACTATGAAAACAAGAATGATTAAAAATAAATATAATTATTAAGCGAAGTCCTAGGATAGAAATGTTTCACAAGAAATATACACAACCAGCAATCAACTGCCCATACTATTTACATTACTAAATTTTAATCTAGAAATAAAATCGTGTTCTAATTCATAACTACAGTAACCAAGTTCCAGAAAATATGCAGTTCTCTATGTCGTTCTCTTAACCTCTTCTGAATAATGGAATTCAAAATCCAAACAAGAGATTAAATTGATTCAAACCATATATAGTTCAACTCGTATATTCATTAAGACTCTCCAGCAATACACTCATTGAATTCAATAAAACAAAACGATGATTTTAATTACAAAATTGAGAAATCTACAATTCTATTTAGAAAACAGTTCACAACAATTACAATTCATGTAGTAAAGTAAAGCACAATTCCTACAGCTATAAAGAACAAGGGACTCGACTCCAGGTTGCGGTGGATCCTTGCCACTCCCTGGAGGAAGTCCTAAACTAACTCAACGCTGAGAAGTAAATAAAATTAAAGTTCCTACATAAAAAAACAATTGCCAGAACTAGAATTTATTGAATTCAATCAAAACATCAGTTTAAATGTCAATTAAAAGTTACACTAGTTGTTGCTACCCCTTTACAATTCTGGAAAATTTAATGCCAGATCTAGATGTACGCATTCACTTTTGACTCCATTTGATTCCTACATTCTTTCTGAATTCGTATTCCCCAGTTCTCATAATTGATAGAGTCACTCCTTCCTCTTTCCTTTGTGCGTAGCTTATGCTTTATAGCAGCAACGCTGCTCTAATTCAATGGTCAACAGTTACACACAATACAAATTTGGGAGATTTGTTTAATACAAATTAAACAAAATAAAAAATTGAGATTTTATTTCAAATTTAGTTTTGAGCTGGTGCGATCCAGATTCTGGAAGAATTTGGTCCTCATGCCTTACTAGCAGAGACAACGCACATCTAGCTGGGGCATCGCATAGCTAGAATCGATGCCTTAATGCACAACTAGATGAGGTGTTGACCCTTTCAATGTTGGGCATTAAACATCATGGAGATTGTGATTCTTGGAGCAAACTTGTTTACTGGAGCATTGAACATTGTGGAGACAAGTTGTTTACTGCTACCAGCATCTACTTTGTATTGTGTTGCCACCCTCCCCATTGCAGCTGCGTTTATTTCATGCATTGACTTCTTCGCAGTTTTATTGGGTACTACATAAATGACGAGAGTTTGCACTATCTTAAATCCATTGTATTACTAAGCTTATAAAAAAACATCTATTGCTTTCTCTAAAAGATTACGGTATTTCACTGATGCAATTTACAATCACGAATACATTATCCTTTGACTTCGACTCACATCATACATCTAGCTTCTATACTCATAAGGAAATATGACCTTCAATTCAATTCCCACAAAACCATCGTAGGTAGTGGCATCCTGGCTCAAAAAATTTATCAATGCCTCTAAATATCTCCTCCATGCCACTACGTCGCAAGCATCGTTATAATGCTCAAAATGTGCTCATAAATATACAAATTGACAAACTTGATGTCAACTAAGTCTGGCCTCCATTATAATAGAAATTTGAAGGTGGAAATGATCAAAACCCCCCGATTCACAAAGCTCATCTCATATTTCTACTTGAATTGACAAATATAATTAATGTGTATATATATTCTGATTGCTATATGTTCCATTGAGATACACTACCTAGGAAAAACCACTATCTACATTGAGACATTACAGGAGAGCACAATAATTGGTCACATTCACACAATTTCCTATTATTGGGGAGAGAGAACCTAGGTTTTTGTGAAGAAATCCCACTTGATTTAACACCCAACCACAACCTTCTTAACTAAATCGACCGGGGCTCCAAACTTTAATCGAAATTTTATATTAAATCCCAATTCTGCATACAAAACCCTTGAAGAGGAAAATAATTAAAAGGAATGTCTCAGGCAGCATGTCTCAGCCAGCCAGGTTTGAAGTTGTCAACCAAAACCATTCTAAAAAAAAACGGACCCAAATTGACCTAATACGTTCACATTCAGAAATGGTTTTTAGTGGAATATTTGCCCGACGATAACTCCTTCACGAAGCCGAATTTTGCCAAACGGTTTCTAGGTTATAAGAAACATGGTGCTTTGAAAAAAACCAACGTCTCGGAATTTATAGATTCTGCTCCATTTGGTTGCAAAATTGATATTTTCACCTTCAACATTCTCGCACTCAACTACCCAACTATTTCTATTATGCATTTTCTGGTAGTAAGGTATCATGTTCCATTCGGAATCTTTCCTACTTCGTTGTGCTATACTGCAGAACTTCAATGGAGAGGGTTTATCTTCTAGAAGGTAATTAACAACAAAACACATTTCTTGGAAAAACGTATATTTCTGCTCTTGTGCATGGATCCGTGCTTAAATACAGTTCTGCACTAGACTTATTCACCTGCTACCAAGAAGACATCTATTAATAAAATTTACACACAAACACTCATCTATTTAAATAATAAGAAGAATTCATAGATAAAAAACTATCATCTCTAGATGCCTCTAGTCATAATCTTAAAAGGACAAAAACACCAGGTAAAAGCATATAATGATGTGATAAATATCGAGAAAATTTGGGCAAAAGTGCGGCTCAACATCCCCCCACGCTGAACTTCTTGCATGTCCTTGTGCAAGGAAAACCTTTAAGATGGTGAAATAAGGTGCGGAAAATTTTAGCAAAGATTATAGCAAGTAAGGATGAAGATTCTTGATGTATTGTAATGCTTTCATTAGCTGCAACATCACTGTTACAATACCAAGTAAAACCATGTGAAATGATAAAACAAGATCAAGTACCAAAATTAGACATTATGGGGAAAGCAGTGTTGCACATACCTATTACCTTGTTCCAAATGAATTCCCTATTTTGCTTATGCCCAAATTTTTATAATAAAAAACAAATTTTGTTGAAAAAGTGCAGTTTCAAAAGGAATAACACAATATTTCTACACCTAATATAACAATCTCATACCTAGGTTATGCAACACATATTTAGAAGCAACTACAATCAATACGCATTGTTGGCAACCAATGCCTTGTGAGTAGTCATCATTGAGCATTTCATCACTTCAAATACCATAGAAATTAAAGTGTTTATGATACCAATCAGCAACCTCTTTATTGAACACTCTAAATTTTGTTTTCATCTGTATTCAAAACTGAATTTCCTCTTAATCTAGTTCAAAGAATTACCTCCACTAAGGGTACCACATCATTAAATATTCTTCAATTTTTGAAAGATAAAACTCAAGGCATCATGTTCAAATCATCTTAAAACCATTGTCGAAGAAAAAGGATGAGTCTTAGGGAAAGAATAGGATAACCAAGTAAATCATAGTATGCAGTTAACTTTAATACCACAGACATGGCCTTGCTGCCCGCAGGTGTCCATAACCTCGGTAGGGATGTCTTTTGACCCATCGAAATGTCTATGTCCCACTTACTAGGCATGGATTCAGAGTTAGCTTATTTGAATTTTTAGATGAAGGCCAGTTCCACTCACAAGAAGTAATATGAATGAATAGGTTGGCTTGTCATGAGACCTCCTATCTTTCAGCTGAAAGCCATTACTCTGACTTGGTGACTAGTAGTAGTAATGTCATGCATGTTAGGTCTCATGATCATGGTAGGTCGGCTCATCACGAGACCTCCTATCCTTCACTAAATCTTTGTAAGCTCTGATTATGATAAACCTTAAAGGTTACTTAATAAGTGGGGAGACATATCTACTCCTTAAGAATACAAGATGGCGTGAAAATTTTTTAATGACTAATCATTGCTGGCTAATTCCTCTACCCTAAGCACTTATTAAAGATATCCCAGACAATGACTGAAAGATTCCTTGAATTAAGAATGATAGTGTTCTCATGAATAGCTCATTATGATCTTAACAAGAGTGGTCCACCATAGGGGTTTTCCAATAGTACCTTCTAAGGGA